>KE158910.1:68134-78196 GCA_000411055.1 Leavenworthia alabamica | reverse complement strand
ATTTTTTCGGTTTTACTTCGAAACTAATTTTTAAAAACCGAACAAACCAAAAAACCAAAAAAAACGAACCGTTTAAACCGAATGCTCTGAGCTAATTGAATTCATAGAAAGAAAGGTAAATAATTATGGAAATTAAAAAAAAAATCAATAATTATGATAATATGATAATATATAATACATAATATATATATATATATATATGAGAGATATGAGAGTGTACGAAGGGGACGTGTCTTGAATATCCTGGACCAATTTAAATGAAAATTATGTTTTTGAAAAAAATTTTTGATAAAATTGTATGAACGCCATTGATATATCAATGTTGCTTACGCATCGCAGCTACCCGTTGCGGAAATAGACAAGTTGATAATTAATGGATGGTCGTCACGAGAGGAAGCAAAGGTTTTAGTCAAGTTCAACAGTGAAAACACTAAGGTAAGTGATCCTGATTTTGAGTTGTGCTTTTAAACAGATGATCAGTTGGGAAAAATCGTGATTGTTTATTGTTTTGATATTAATGTTGAATATGGCAGGATGGATCCTCTAAGAGATGGCCAAGAAAAATTAAAAAAGGATTGGGCTCTAATGAAGCTACAATATTAGTGGGCTTTTTCTGTTTTTTAATGCAATAATTTGAGTGGGCTTTTTCTGTGAGATAAGGACATGAACTTTTTTTGGAAATATGAGTTTAATTTCTGTTGTATTTCATATAACTGTGTTTGTAATTGCTACAACCTTTTTTGACGCTAACAAAGTCATTGTCTTTGGAAAATATAGATGGTTTATCTAGAAGAATGGTCTCACTTGGACAGAGATCATTCAAATTCTTTATTAGGAGCAACTGAAGCCTTGAAAGCCAGCACACTTCGTCTTCAAATTATTGGAAAAGCTTCGGTAAGTGTCTCTTTGCATAACCCTACATGTTTATTTTTGGTTATTTTGTATCCATTATGAACATTATATTCCTATTTTTCTCAGAATGTTTTTTAATGAATTTTGGTTATTAGGTTGATACTCAAGATCTCAAGCATGTTGTTAGTTCACCGTTGATGTCATGCACGCTATGTTGTCTTCTATATTCTCGATGACATCAAAGGTAAATGACTATTCTCTGAATGTTGACTAAGTAAAGTTTATCCTCTCATTGCTAATTCTGTTTTGCTTCGGAGAATTTAAAATAATAATTTCTGTTGAATTTAACTTCAAAAGAAAAGGTTTTGCTAGAACAATGTCAAAGATTCTTATCAAGAGTAGCAACAATACAGGTGGTTTAAGAATGCTCTCTCTCTCTCTGCTTTTGCATTTTATTCTTGCTCAGATTTTAATAAGCAAAGCTTGCATCTTGTTAGGTTACGGACTCTAGTATAAAGACGCACATAATACAACTAAGCCAGATACAAACCAACCTGACTTCACAACTGTAGAAAAAAAGCTGAATTTAAGACATCATGATGATTTCTAACAAGTAACAACGTTTTACATTCCCACGGCTTTCAATTCGGAATCCCTAAACTGCCTTTATCTTTTTCAACTGGATCAAAGGTGAGTGATTCTTGAGGTATCGGTTTTTTGTGTGTAGACGTCTTGTCGTTTTTATGTGAATCGTAAATACGTATGTCTTACGTATTTGTGTGCTAAAAAGAACTTAGACAAATGACGTCATTATTTTTATTTGTTTTAAGTACACAACCCACCAAGACTTGGTGAGTCGGTGACCAAGTAATTAATTTATTTTTATTTTATTAATTTTAAGATAGTTATTAAGAACAAAAAAAAAAGCTTTTTAAGGATGTGTTTGGATAAGATTATAATTGGCAACACGTCAAGAGTTTCACAGTTTATATGCAAAACGACACGAATCGAATGAACTCAATTGATATTTATATTGATATTCTCAATATTCTTATCCCAAAACAAAAAGTCTTAAATTACAAAACAAACTTTAAAAACCTTTTTGTACTTTTCATTCACGTAATATCTTAACTACACTTCTCTTTTATACTTTTTTGGCGGTTCTCTTTTCTAGAATATACATTTCTCATATTTAATTTATTAAATGATAGAAGTTAGGCTTTACCAAATACTTAGTGGCCAAAGAACTTACATGGGTTAAGCACATACCTAAGAACAAATTCACAGATTCGTTGTCACATCAATATTTATGATTCGATATAATCAAATAATGATACATGCATGTGCAATTGACTTATGATTAAATACGAATAAAGCAAAAAAGCTAGGCTTCTACACTATAGTTTTAGTGGCCAGTAACCATATTGGAAGGTATGACAAAGAATACATATACAGTTGTTTTCTAATTATACATTATTATTTTATGGACCAAATTAAATAATACATGTGCTAAATGCTAATGAAGGTAACGAATCCACATGGAATGATTCTCGTTTCTTAATTGTATGTTCACACACGAAATGCCACGTGTCTAAATTAATAAAATTGATTCAAGAGATTAATAAGCAAATAAATCGAATTTTTGTATCGATCTCTAAAGTATATGAATATATTCAATCCAAACAATAAATAATAAGATAATAATGAAAAAGTAAAAAATAAAAACGAAGAATATTAGATAAAATAGATTCTTAAAGAGAAATATTATTTTTTGATGACTTGGTTATGATCAGTCCGGTCAACGGACTTAAAATCTCTTCATCGACGACTGGGTTGTGATGAAGGCTGAGCTCCGGTAACGCTGGTAGGTTTAGATCGATGAATCCACGTTGGCTTCCTTCTTCTGATACTATACTTGATACGCTTCCACTATGGCTAATTGATTTGTTTCCTCCTCCTCCTCCGCCGCCTAGGGTACCTTCATAGTGACAACGTTTATGACCGCCGAGAGCTTGACCCGTCGGAAACACTTTATGACATATTGAGCACTGATGGATCTTCCCGGAGGAATTGAGATGTTTTTCTCTGTTCGGAGTTATCGAATCATCGGTGGTTGTTGCGTTTGCGATTGGAGGTTTGACTCGATGACTTGCTTTGTGACCACCTAAAGCCTGATATGAAGAAAACGCTTTTCCACAAACGCTACACTTGTGAGAAACCTTTGTCGATTCCTGCGGCGGAGACGGCGACGGTTGGTCTTTGGCGAGCATGAGAAGACAGAGAGCGAGATACTCTTCCTCGGAAAGGTCTTGAATCTGAGATTGAGAGGGTGAGGAAGAAGATGAAGAAGGGCTGTGAGAACGCTTGGAGCGTTTGCGTTTTAGCCACGGCTCCATGAAAACGGCATCGTTCATCAAATCCTCTGTTGTTTCGATTCTATCTTTTGGAGCAGTAAACGAAGATGGAGATTTCAACGATTCAAGAGCCATAATCGTAGATGAATCTTTGATATGTGTTTCTTGTTCGATCTTAAGATCAGAAACTGAGAAACTTCATAGCTTTTTTATCGCTGAGTCGTGTGAGAGACAGTGAAGTGCTTAAGAAATGTTTGGACTTGTTGTTTATATATGGAAACTACGTGGCCGATGGGCTTTTGAGTCGGTCAATTTTTATATATTTTATTTTCATATACAGTACAACTCCTTTAAATTAATAATTTTAGAATTTTGATATATTATTAATTTATCGTAATATTAAATTAATATTTATTAATTTATAAAACATATTTTTGATTTATAGTATTTTAAAAAAAATTTAAATGTAAATGAGAAAATTTCGACATTTCATATTGTAGTTTTTGTTTAGACAACTAATGTTCATCAAGTGACAATAACATTGTTTTGGATACTTCAAAATTCGATCACATGACGGATTCTTAAAAATTTAGAAGAGAATTAAACTTATAAAAACGCTTGAAGTTGTGATCAATAATTTTAGTTATCGGAAAAACATAGATGTTAATAACCTTCTCGACTATCCGTGTAGAAACGATTCATACTCAAAATTTCAGAGTTTTAGAAGAAATTATAGTTTGTATCGCTAATATTGATGAAAAAATTGAAGACGATAATATGAAATATTTCGATCCATGTACACGTCGGAAAATAATTATCGTATGTAAAACTTTTTACAATTTTTGATGCATATCGAGAAGTTAATAGCAGAAGTATTTGATGTAATAAAAAAAATTAGATCCAACAACTTTCAAGCAGATGCAAGCTCTTAAAACTAAATAATGGATCACATAAGTTTTTTTTTTTTTTAGGTCAGTCTAAAATTTATACTTTTAGATTGTAAACTAAATTTGACCAAAAAATGTACAGAAGATTACCGTAAAATACCGGGTTTTGGTGACGGCTGACATAATAAATTTTTGGTCATCACAATTGGAAGACCGGTTAAAAATCAATAACCAGAAAAGTAATAAAATATAATATTAGCTTAATATATAAAATTTAAAATAAAAATAACACAACTTCCCCTTGGAGCTTATTTATATGTTGGCTACGCCCCACAAATAGCATGGAGGCACGTCTTAAACAAAATGCCCACGCCTATATTTACGATTTTCTGGTGCTAATCTTCTCTAGATTTGTTGAGTTTAATTTATTTTATTATCTATAAGCATTATCTTAATTATTTGTTAATTTTTTCCAGTATAGAAAGAATCATTATGTAATCATAAGATAATATCTCAATTTCATAGAAATAATTCGGTAATATTTAATAATAAAATATCTAGATTCTACCAGAAGATATGTAGGAGGAATAAAAAATGAAATCGTGATGGAATTTTATGTTTGAAAAAAAAGATGTGCAAACTTCAGTGGAGTTGAGTGTAGGTGAGGATTGAGTGTGGCATGGCATACTGTATAAGCAACTAAAAGGTGGTGTTTATAAGACACGTGGTAGTTCCGTTACCAGTTGTTGGGTACATGTCATTTTGTTGTTATACCCAAGTAAGTTAAAGTAAGCAAAAAAGTGGACGTGATTTATCAAAACGGGTCGGCCGAGATGTCACGTGGCAGTGTTAGCTTACGAGGATACGTCTCGAGGAGATGCAAGGTAAGCAATGTTAGCTTACCTTGTTGGGCTTGAAGGTTCTTCTTTTTAGCCCATTAAACTTGAAATATGTAAGCCACTATAAGATATCTGACGGGTCCTCCTGTAATATAATCGCGATTCAATTTTTGCAGTGACGACAGAAAAAAAAAGACTATTAAAACATTTGTGGTCTCTCAATTTGAATTACGTTAATTTTTAATTTTCATTATGGGCCATATACTGGGTATTATTGGGCTTTGTTTGTAACAGTGATGGACTGTAATACTTTATTCTTATTTAAATAGTGTACTAAATAGTTCATTGGGCTTATCAATTCGGCCGACTAAAAAAAAAAGCTTATATGTATATTTTTGTTTGGATATCAAAGTGAAACTAGTTAAGAGTATCCAGAGAATAGTATCGACCATTCCGGCGGTAAAACAGTAACAGTAACATATTCAAATTCAAATTGAATAAGGTTAATTGACCAACCAAGAAAAATAATAGAGAGATCGAATTTTTGGTCAGTTTGGTAAGCACCGTAATTTGAATTCAAAACTCTCTCTCTCGCTCTCTCCACAAACCCTAGAGGCAATTATGACTCTTGCTCCGTCCGCCGGTCATGAGCTCTCCAATCCGCCGTCTGACGGCATTTCTAATCTCCGGTTTTCGAACAACAGTGATCATCTCCTTGTTTCTTCATGGGATAAGGTTAGAGAAACCAACCAGTTCATTTGGGGTTTCACTGATTCGATTCCTTATTCTGAAGCTTTTTTTCTTCTTCTTGTGTTTGATATTCTAAGCGTGTGAGATTGTATGATGTGAGCACCAATTCGTTAAGAGGAGAGTTCTCTCATGGCGGAGCAGTACTAGATTGCTGTTTTCACGATGATTTCTCCGGCTTTAGTGTTGGTGCCGATTACAAAGTCAGACGGTATTCTCTACTCTCTCCTGTTTGTTCCTCTCTGGTCCTTAAAGACTAGTTGTTAATAATAAGCTAATCATGCTCATTGTTCGTTTGAATAAGTGATGGCTTTGCAAATATTGAAACTAAGTGAAAGCTTTCTACTTGTTGCAAATTTCGTTAAGTGGATTTCTCTTGTTATACTTCAGGATTGTTTTCAATGTCGGCAAAGAGGACATTTTGGGGACCCATGATAAACCAGTGAGATGTGTTGAGTATTCTTATGCTGCAGGTATGTAGAATGGTAATCAAACTCTTGATGGCTTGATGCTTGTTGAACTATAACATTGTTGTGCTCCGCGTCATTCCTAGAAAACTCATAGCTTAAGCCTTTTCTGTTACTTCAACTCCATTGTTACATATTTTAATATAAGACCTCAGTTTTCATGGACAATGAACTTTGTTCCTAAATTATTCTGTATAACGATATCTGGAACTCAAGTATTTGTTTTTGGTGTTCTGGTTATTTCTTACTGTCACAAAGTAATACTTACACCATTGTGTTATGTAATGTTACAGGACAAGTAATCACTGGATCTTGGGATAAAACAGTTAAATGTTGGGATCCAAGAGGCGCAAGTGGGCCTGAACGTACACAGGTGGGAACATACTTGCAACCAGAACGTGTTTACTCTATGTCTCTTGTTGGAAATCGTTTGGTTGTGGCAACAGCAGGAAGACATGTTAACATCTATGATCTCAGAAATATGTCTCAGCCTGAGCAAAGAAGGGAGTCTTCACTGAAATATCAGACAAGATGTGTGCGTTGTTATCCTAATGGAACAGGTTAAATGACTGACATATTGCGTTCTGTGGTTTTATCTTCCAATTTCATAGTATACTCTCAGTCCCTCTTCTCCCACACTAATGAATATCTTAAAAAAATTTCAGGGTATGCTCTTAGCTCTGTTGAAGGAAGGGTTGCAATGGAGTTTTTTGATCTATCAGAGGCTGCTCAAGCTAAAAAGTATTTCCCTTGTGTTTTTTCCCTCATCTCTTTTCCACAACTTTGACTTACATATGTATTTGAACTCGTTATCAGATATGCTTTCAAATGTCATCGGAAAACAGAAGCTGGAAGGGACATTGTTTACCCTGTAAATTCTATTGCTTTCCATCCAATGTGAGTTCTTATCTCAGAAAGAATCTAAGTGTTTCGTAGAATTCTCGATTCATTTAGTGATCTATTACTTTCTACAGAATGTTAAAGTAATAGTTCAACTAAAAAAGGGAGTAGGCAAATATGTTGGCTTATGCTTCGTCTGAAAACTAACGGGGAAATTATAATGCTGATAAAATCTTCCCTGTATAGCTACTTTCCCTCTTAATCATCTCGAATTTTTATTTACAGTTATGGCACCTTTGCAACTGGAGGTTGTGATGGTTTCGTCAACATTTGGGATGGTAACAACAAGAAGAGGCTATATCAGGTTAGTAACGTGAAAGATCTTTTGGTTCTCATTCTCTCATTGTTAATATAGACCAAAATTTATAAGTTATTTGTTTCTTTTGTAGTACTCGAAGTATCCAACAAGCATCTCAGCACTATCATTCAGTCGAGATGGTCAACTACTAGCTGTTGCTTCAAGTTACACGTTTGAAGAGGGAGAGAAATCGTAAGTAACTTTTTTCCCTTTCCAATTCTTTGAAGTCTCTGATGATTCTGGGCATTGGTTTGATTCGTTACTTATATAGAGAACAACATATCATAGAAGTATATTGCTACCTACTTTAGTGAATGATATGAATCTAAACTTCAGATACATTTGACCTTTATACACTTTCCTTACTTTTAACGTACAGTTCAAAGCTTTAAACGCAATACTTTTAGTTAGTGTTCTCTTTGATTGGGTGTGTTTGTGTAATGTTTTACAGGCATGAACCTGAAGCCATCTTTGTGAGAAGCGTGAATGAAATCGAAGTGAAACCAAAACCCAAAGTATATCCAAATCCTGCAGCATAGAAAGGGAAGGAACACAAGTTATTTCCCATGTTGGTTATTTGTGTTTGGTAAGAATCTTCTAAAGATTGAATCAACAAGTGAAATACTCACATTTCACCTCTTGTAGAAGTAGCCTAACATCCTTTGTCTCCAACTCTTCCTTAACTCTGAAAAACCTACGGTGAACTTGCTTGAGTAGTTCCAAAACAGTCATCAATTCACTGTCGTTTTCATTCTCGTAACTTTGGTTTTCGACCACGAAATACTTGTACATGACAATCTCAACTAGGTTACTGTTGTGGTTAGGCCAAACTGTTAGCTTATCATCCACAATCATCACTCTACGAACATCAGCCAAAACCAAATCAAGCGACTTTATATCTGGACTCTCGTTTCTTGTTATTACTCTATACTCAAAATAGAGTTTCTTTGGATCAATAAGCTCCAATACATTGTGAACAGCTCATTGGCTTCTTTCAAGAAGTCGCGAACAAAGGCCTTAGCTTTACAAAATACTCAGAGTTTATGAGAATCACTGAGAACTTGATCTGTTAGCGAGAAGAGAGAGTAGAACATCAACTACAGATCTGGCTCTAAAAAGAAAAATGACAATAGAGAGACAAATATGATCTAATTTCACGACCAAAAAAAAAAAAAAAAACTAAAACGATATATATTTATTTTCAAAACAAGTGTTGTTGATGAGACATGAGATTGTTACTACGTTGATGACTTAACAAAGAAGTTGTCTCAACATGTTTTAAAAGAATCCTATATATCTTATTCCTCACTCTACTACAATCCTCTGTTTCAGACTCATTCATCATCATCACTTCATCTTCTTCATCTCTATCTCTTTCTACAATATCATCTAACCAATCACTCACTCGTTTTACCTTCAACATTTTTTCCCCTACTTGTTGACTACTCAGCTCTCTCCACTTTGTTCCATTACTTATCCCATCTAAATACTTCTCAACACGGCTCAAGTACCAACTTCTTCCTTCTTCTTTAACCCAGTTTCTGAGTTCTCTTGATGCTTTACTTAACCTCTCCTTTCTTTCTCCAAATCCTGAGTCACTTTCCTTTGTGTTAACTTCGCGGTTATCGGTCTCTTGATCCGCGATTAGGGTTAGACCCTTCTTCCCTGGGCTCTGTGTAGGCTTACTTGCGGATAAAGAAACCGGTTTGAGATCTGTAGCTAGAGCTGATTTGATCCATTGAGTGGCCTTTTCACGTCTCTCATCTCCGTTTTTAAAGTCGTATTGCTCTGTTTTATCAGTTGTTAATGATTGAATGATGAGCCTGTTCTTGCTTAACTCATCTTGTAAATTCAAGAACTCTCCTATTGGTGGTTCTTGGTTTCTTCTATCCGAAAGCTCAGAGTATGACCTAAATATATAACATTTCTGTGTGAAAAATTGCTTGAGCAACAAGGTTAAACTACTCTGTCTTTAATCGAAATTAATGTACCTTAAACATTTAAGTAATCTTTCAGCAGCTGAAGCCTCTAACAATGCTTGCGATGCAGCTCGAATCGCTGTATCTCTCTGTTTTAGAATCTCCTGTAAATTTCACAAATGAGCTCTCTTTGAAACCTAATAAAACCCTAATTTTATGACTGATCAAAAGCTATTAGTATTTTTACCTTTCCTAGTTTTACAACTTTTGGAGGAAGTGAACTCCAGATAATCTCTGTCTCTGTCCAGCTTTTCTTCGATATCGAATCAGAGGATTCAAGTGTATTGCTTTTAGGTGGAAGAAGGTTCTTACTCTTATTACTTCCACTTCCATAACTTGAGGTTTTAGCCCATCTTTGAGATGGTGAAACCATACTATCTCTTCTTCTTGTTCTACAAGTTAACTTTTCTTCTATCCCTCCATAGCTTTGCATAGAAGGACTTCGAGTTCTTGAAACATGTTTACTGTCATGATCTTGATTCTTAATCATGGAAATATCTAATGACTCTCTTCTTTTTCTATTATCACTTAAATCTATCAAGCTTCTTCTCCTAGCTACAGAAGACAAAGTCGAAGAACTACTTGAAACCATTGATTCTGTATCATCATTTTCTTCCATAACACTTGATAACCCAAACTCCGTAAAACTTAACTCAGAGAGACTTGAGCTGTTCCATCTTGTTCTTCTTGGTCTCTTCACTTGATGATTATAGCTTTGATCCATATCCGATAAACCGAT
>KE158910.1:37594-55968 GCA_000411055.1 Leavenworthia alabamica | reverse complement strand
AAGGAGGAATTGATGGATCAGGTGGAGATGTTTCGTTACTTGGACCGGTTGGAACTGTTCTTTTTACATCAAAATTCTTGTAAGGAGGAATTGATGGATCAGGTGGAGATGTTTCGTTACTTGGACCGGTTGGAACTGTTCTTTTTACATCAAAATTCTTGTAAGGAGGAATTGATGGATCAGGTGGAGATGTTTCGCTAGTAGGACCGGTTGGAACTGTTCTTTTTACATCAAAATTCTCGTAAAGAGGAATTGATGGATCAGGTGGAGATGTTTCGTTACTTGGACCGGTTGGAACTGTTCTTTTTACATCAAAATTCTTGTAAGGAGGAATTGATGGATCAGGTGGAGATGTTTCGTTACTTGGACCGGTTGGAACTGTTCTTTTTACTTCAAAATCCTCGGTAAAAAATGATGGATCATCATTGTTTGGTCTGGTTGAATCAACCGTCTCTACTTCAACATTTGGCATAGAAAATGTTTGAAATGCAGAAGATTCTAAGTCATTCAAATTGTTATAAACCTTTTCAGCGACATCAAAGTGAGAATCAAAAAAGAATCTTTCACGAATGGCAAATGATAGAGTAAGAAAAAAGAATTGAAGCACAACGACTCCAAATAAACCTTTCATATTTTACTTTTTTACTTTTATCTCTTTTTGTTGTGTAATAATGTTTGAAGACTAAAAATATTATGTATTGAGTTAAAGTGAAAAATGTCCCTTTATATAAGTATTCGTAAATAAACTTACTTAATATGACCATTAAGAAAAATATCTCTTTTAATTAATGCTTTATTATCTCTGAAAAATTCATTCAACAGAATATTTTTTAATTATTCGTAGATGATACGATTTAGATATTGCAATCATTAAGGATTTTCATAAATTTTCTAACTAATATTATTTGTTGCATTTCATTTATTTCAGATACGTTAGAAGATATGATTTATATATTGTAAGTATAGAATAATATTTAAATTGATTGTTCTAGAAAGATTTTGTTTCCAATCAACTATGATTAACTTGATTTGTAAGCCAGTCGCATTATACACATTTTAACCATCCTCTGATATAGATTACAATGAAGCATCATAAGCCAACAATAATCAAATACTCATTTTCCAAAGTAATACGACTTGTATATTTCATCATGATTTATCGTAACAAACAATGAAACTCAATCTAAGCAAAATGGAAACATAACAAAGATGGGAGTGAGTGAGTTATTATTAAACTTGGTGCAAAGATTGTTTTCAATACCTAACACATTCTCCATCTTCAACCTCCTCATCCTTTGTTTGCTTACTTTCTTCTTCTCTTCTACGTCTCTTTTCTCTGCTATCACCCTCTGCTTCAGCCACCAAATCTCGCTGCAATTTCACAACACTCCCATGTTTAAAACGATTTACATAAACCATATGGACCTAAACCACTTATATATCTTGAAGCCAACAAGTTTAAGAGATCGACTATGTGTAACAACAGTAAAAGATATCACCACATCAAATGGTTTTGGATTCATACTCGAATACCATACTCTATGGTTCTCTACTATTCGAAACCTAGACAAAAAAATATTTGTCTTATAGCTCAGTTATTTTTTTCTATCTGTGCGCACCTCTCCCCTAAGAATATGGTGACAAAGTGAAGAAATATACCTGTCGTCTTGATATCTTATGGCCACGACCAGCTTTATGCGATTCTTTCAAGTAATGGTCTGTGTCATTTTCTTTCAAACTAGTGTTTCTTTCTCGATGTCTTTTATGGCTATCTCTTCCTGATCTTCTACGATCTCTTTCATGGGGTTCATTTATATCATGGTTGTAATTATCAGATGCACCTTTCTTATGATGATCTTCACTGGTTCTTTCTCGCATTTTGTCCTTCTCCCTTCTGTATTTATCCTTCACCTTGTCATGTTCCTCTCTCACATTCTCGGATACCTGTAGTAATACAATACTCTTGTGACTTGTGAGCTTGCAGACATTTGATCAGTACGTATTATTTAAATCATCTATAACCCAAACGTTGAAGTATGTTAGTTTGCAGTCTGAAATGACATCAACTGATTTACATACTAAACGAAGTATTATGAAAGTTCCACAAAAACTGTTAAATGCTAGACTCAAGCAAATTGTTTTTATGGATACAAATCTACCATTACCTTCTTGTTATGATTGATCCTTTTTGATTGGTCTTTGAGGTGTGACACATAATCTTCGAATGTCTGTTTCCGGAAGATTTCATCGCCAATAGTACTACATATACAAAAGCAACAAATAATAAATGATTAAATTTTTAATGTCCGTTTAATGTTAATCATAGGCCGAGGAAGAAGCATGAAGAAAAGCCACTGCATAAACCCAAGGGATTTAGAACCTAACTTTAAGCAAAAGACCAGTATTTGGCGGCAATAAAACACCATGATCAATAAAAGCAAATGAAAAATATGCTTTGAAGCCATTTAAGACAAATCGAAGTATGAAATTTGAATAAATGAGAAACGCACCGGCATTTTTCACTATCTTCCACAAGATGCTTAGATTCCTCCCACGATGAAGATGCAGTTATATCCTGCATCAAAACAAGTAACCAGGGAGATAGTAAGACGACCACCCGAAAGTTCACCCATAACCTAGGCCCATAACATAAGATAATATAGGATCAGGATAAACAGATTCAACACCTTAAAGGAGCGAAACACATCCATCAATTTTTCAGTATGTCGTGTCCGTTTTCTGGCTTCCTTCTCTTCTTTCTCCTTTGCCTTTTCCAGCAAATCATCAAAAACTAACTGAGAAGCATCGCCAAAAAAATAGTTTGCAGTCATGTTCCAATGAGACATTCAAGGTTTAATACAATATCTCATTTGTACTGTACTTAAACTAATTTAAGTAGTAAACAGTAGGAAGCCAATATTATATCTTCACACATCATCTGAAACTACAAACCTTTAGTTTATGGTCAGGAGTAGGTGGGGAACCAATAGCCTCTGAAATTGAGACCTTGAACTCCTCAAATGTTGATCCAGCTGAAATTGTTACCTGGAAAGAATTAGAGATTATTAAACACCTAAAAATCCATAAATGCTTACATAATTTACACGCATACCTTTCTCAACTTCAATACGTCCTTTATCTGAGACTTGAGCTCGTGGTACTGTGAAGACAAAATCATGTAAAATATGTAACAGATGGCCAATTCAGGAAATAACAGACAGAAAAAGAGAAGCAAAAGTAAAAAGGAAACGGAAATACAAGATGCCACTAGTCATAAACCTAGCAAAACAATGCTACCAGAACTACCTAATAATACAAATTACTACCTTTTATAAAGGAAACTGTCTAGAGAACGCATAACAATTTAGCTCATCATGTAACAGATTACACTCATATTCATGATATTTTGGAAAATTAACAACTGTTGAGAAAAATCTAATACCTTTATTTTCAAATCTTCAAGAGCATCATCAAATAAGTCTTTTGGAGTAGCTCCTGAGGAGTTCGACACAATTGCTAAATATACTGGTAAATCTCTGACCTGAGATGTAGAATCCATTATATCAAAACCACTAGTTCAATTCGAAAAATGGTATAATTATTTTCTGTGACATTAAATTTGATTTTGACCTTCATTAAATAATCCCGCCAACTAGTTTTTGCAGTTAGCTCTCCTGTTGCAATATGTTCATCTATCAGCCCACGAAACTCATCACGATGCTTTCGTTCTGCTTTTTTGAGTTCCTCCTGTTGTCATAAATCATAAATAACAGATATAATAAGGTAATGTCCAATAACAAATAGGTCAATTATGAAATAGGCCAAATTTAGAAGTACCTTCTGTATCTTCATTCTCTCCTCTTCTTCTCTCTCCAGATCACGCAAATACTCCTGTACAATACTTCAAATTAGCCAAGTGTCGGATGGGAAGATAGTTCCCAATCAATGAAATAACCTGAAAGATTTCTAGCTGATCAATTTTCTCCAGACGTGAACATCTTTCATCCATTTCTAAGCGGTCCTGAACTTTGCGCCATTGACTATTAGGCTGAAGATCAAAAATACTGAGTCAGAACGAATTAAAAAACCCGGTGTAGTAGGGAAACTAAAAAAGAGGGACAATTACCTTGATGAAATTGCAAGATTCCAAAAATCTCCTGTATTCAATTATGTTCTGCTTGCGATCCTCAAGAGTTTTCACCCGCTCCTTATAGAATTAACGCCATTAAGGATAATGGCGCCCAAATCAGGATTAGTGTCAAAATTTTGAACAAACAAAACTATTGAGAGTTGGTCCTCACAGGCTCACAATTATAAAGACATGTAGCAAATGAAGGTCAATCTATAAGGGAAGGTTCACACTTGTATATAGTTTAAAAGGTACAGATTTGAAGTTTCAAATGAATGATCAAGTTAATGGAACTAAGAAGAAGTCTCAGCGGACCACGAAGAAAACTGTTCCACTGGAAAACTAATGTTAAAAATGCATGCAGATTAACAGAAACGAGATGAGAGAAACAAAACAGAAAAAACAGTTACTTTTTAAAACAACACAAGAGCCATTAATATGTACACCATATAATACCTTCTCCTTTAGCTCACTGACGTGATCTTCAAAAATATTACGACGATCTTTTTCTCGCTCAAGAGCTTTGAAACGCTTATCGTTTTCAAACATAGTCACAGCTTTACTGGATTTAAAAGGAACATTATATGAGAAGAAATTGCACTACAGGAATTCTCGTTGAGAATTGAAATGAACTGGAATCAGAACTATTCTGGAGAACAAACCTCCACCGAGTAGAAGGTGTAAGCTCAGCACATTCCTGGTAAAAAGAACCAATGTTAAACGAGATAAGCAGCAGGCAGGTCAATTTTCCGTACTCTAAAATTTCCTAAAAATGAAAGGCAGAAATATCATGCAGCAGAAGATCTGCAGCTTACCTCTAGCATCCTTTTAAATTCTTCATACCGTTTTCTCTGTCTAGCTAGCCTTTCCTCCTCTGCTGCTCTTTTCATTTGAAGTAAGAACTGAATCAAAATAAGAAAAAAAATAAAACGCAATTAACATACGAATGTGACTGTACAATAGCTAAACATCTGAAATTTCTTTAGATCTGCTTTGATCAATTATCTTGCTAGTGTTAGGAAGTAACCTCACTGAAGGCTTGCTTCCGCTCTCCAAGAGTCTTCAGTGCACCATATCTTTTGTCATTAATAATTTCTCTCATGGCCTGTGGCAGAAAAACATCTGAAACTTCAGAGACATGCTCAAAGAACAGCTAATGGTAAAAGTTAAACCACCTGTTCCCATGTCCAGTCAGATCCAACATTGGCGGACTTCAAAAGTGATTTGAAGACATCAATAGCTTCCTATATAGTGAAGTTAAATTAATTTATGCAAACAGACAAGAACATAAATAACGGACAGAAAACCAATCATACCGATTTATTATTGTAAGAAGTTTTCTCTTGATGAATTTGTTTTCCTTCCGGTTGAGTCTCACCTCTTTCACTTTCTTTTATATGCTTTTGGCATTCTTCTGGTCCAGTCCCAGTACCTTGCTAGAGAGCAGATGAACAATTATATGATATACGGATACAGCAGAAATGAATGCTAACAAGAAATGTTCATTGCTTAGCTTCAAATACATTTTCGTTTTTAGCTGACGTTTCATCTGAATCTCCACTGTTCTCGGCTGATATTTTCTCCTTCTCAACTCTGCAAATATAGTTAATTGAAACATAATTAGCATGTGATTTGCACAACTACCAACGAAATAGGAAAAAAGAGAAAGGGAGATAAAATTGCTACAACTGTTCGTACAATGTAGGAGTTATTGTAATGGTGACAGAGGGATCATCAGTTTTTGCAGTATCATGCAATTGTAATGTTTTATCCGCGATCATCTGGACTTGATCAACACTTCTGACTGGAGAAGAAATTCCAGGAACTGATGCTGTCTGCTTCGAATCAGAAATAAGAGCATCGGAGGTTGAATTTTGGCTTGGTAAACTAGTCGGAGCTGCAGTTGATGCTGTATCAGAACGAGACAGCACCTTAGAAGCATCAACAATGCCTTCTGCATGAAGCCCTTCACCAGATGCTTTTTCTGCTTGTTCACGAGCAATCTAGCAAAAGGATTGAAAATTTAATACATTGAGAAACGAAAATACTTGAACGCAAAAATTCAGAAGAGTAGAAATAATTTGTCCTAATAGAAACCTTCATCTCCTCAGGCATTGTCCATGTTGATTGCTTGGTAATCTTATTGTAGTAATACCTGTAACCATATCAAAAAGACTCAACATTCGAAGCTACAGAAGGAGATTTTTGTTTTACATTTAGTTGTATGTTAATGAGAAAAGGAACTTTATTTGCACACTCACTTTCTTCCATCGGGACTTGAATGCTCTTTCCAGTCAGTTCTTGCATCTGCTATCTGTATCAGCAAATACACATACAACTTATTAACTATATACCCTAACATTTTTGGTTTGTCATTGCTTCAGATCAAAGAAGAACAAATGGAGAAAAAATAACAATTTGCCTCAAAATATCTGAATGACATAAGAAATAGCTTTGATAATCCGAATGTGGAGAACATTCCTCCTGACAATTCATTTCTTTAAGCTAGGGAAGCTTACAATACATCAGTGATAAAGGACCACAAATATATACATAAACGGATGAGATCCAAAACACTCACCTCAAAAAGAGTCATCAACTCAACAGGCTTCTCCCAGGTGGACTGCTTCGTCCTCTTGTTGAAAAAATATCTAATAATAAGAAAAATAATTCAAAGCATACACCATATAGTCATATACATTACACTTAAAAACATGGAGCTAAAAAAATTAATTGTACATATTTATAATAAGAACAAATTGTGCCATCAGTGTTGGAACTTTGGAATTGCGCAAGGTGCAGGAGGATATCAATATTTAAGCTTAGTATCACAAATGAAAAACGCAAGCAAAAAAATTCAAAAGAAATAAAATGACAAATAAAAATCACAGGTTTATAATTCTTACGTCTTTCCTTCTGCACAAGTATGCTCAACCCAATCTGTTAGAGCCCCTTGAGAAGGTATAGGTTGAAAAGAAGCTGCCTTCAAAATGCATAAGTAAATATAGATTAGTGTTGTAGCCAGAAAAATTCCAAAAGATAGTTACAAGAAGAGACAAGGTAAGTAGGTAACAACCTTCACTTGTTCAAATGTAGGATTTATGATAGAAGATGGTGCAGTATTTTGGCTGATCAATGCGATCTGTTGTACCTGACCATGACTGCTTGGTCCAGTGACTTGAGTTGGTGCCCTTGGACCTTCATAAGATGTAGCACTCTGTTCATTCATTGAGTTAGGAACTCAATATCTAACTTCTGTAAATATAAATACAAAAATCACTTAATTGCGTACCGGATAAGAAAAGAGTGCCCTAGGGCCACCAAAGCCAGGCATACTAATAGATATATTTGGCTGTGAAACTATAGTCGGGTGTCCTAGAGGCAGAGGGCGCACTTGATTTGATTGGCTAGGTCTTTCAAGCGAATGGTGCATTGATTGTAACAACTGAGATTCATATGATTGCGGGGAAAATCCAATATTCATAAAATTATGAGAAGACAATCGAGCAACTTGGTCAGAATGTGGAGCTTGCATGTTAGGACGAAACTGGCATATAAATGGGCAAAACATATGTTAAAAGTTCAGCTAATAAATAGTCTTCACATACATATAAAACATTAGAAATTACCTGAAAGTTCATAGAGGGAGCAAAGCCTCGGGGTAAATCTATTGAACTAGC
Organism: Leavenworthia alabamica; assembly: GCA_000411055.1. Classification (NCBI taxonomy): domain Eukaryota; kingdom Viridiplantae; phylum Streptophyta; class Magnoliopsida; order Brassicales; family Brassicaceae; genus Leavenworthia; species Leavenworthia alabamica. The sequence goes on along the minus strand of KE158910.1, from coordinate 48,159 downwards.
ATTAGGATGCTGGAATGGCTATAAACAAAAATAATTAGATGTAAAATTCAATAAAATAAATCGCGAACACAAACATAATTAAATCCACTTGCATTTAGTTTTAAGGGACCAAACTATAAATAAAATAAAAGCTATGCTCCTGGAAGGGCAAATGAAATCAAAGGTGGAGAAAAGAGAATAAGAAGAAAAGATCGGAACACGAAGAAAATAAAGTGCACATATACTGCCTAATGTTATAGAAGGCTGAACTTTAATTTTCTTACACAAGCGATGAACAGAGGAGAAATCATTAGGAAAAATTGATTTTTCTTCTTATTTCAAGACAAGCTTAACAATTTTGTTAGTCAAAATATAAGACAAAAAGAGCACCCACACCAAGTAGTTCAACCCTATGCCTACCTGAATGCCAGGAAATTGAGGGTTATTAGCCATCTAGCAGTTGAAATAGCCTCTGTGCCCACCAATGGAAGATCCACCAATAGATAATGGAAACTGGCTGTATTTGGCTCTCTCAATAGGCTCAGTTGAAAAGTAGAAAAACTGATTCTAGGATGGTTAAGTAGGCCACCATTCTCTGTTACACAAATTTAATCCTTACTTTAGGCACATTATGTAGATAAATACATATATTCGAAGTGATTCAATCAAATTCTACTTTTTAAAACGATTACCAAACCCTAATCAGATCATTTAAAACGAGGAAGTATCAGATACGTACAAACACAAGCTAAAAAGATATAAGTATAAATTCCGGCGAATATAGGGACGAATAGCAGAAAATTACCAATCGCCGGAGATGAAGAAGTTGAATTGAAGTTCAGAAATCAGACCCAACTTGACGGTGTTGTGCTGCCTTCACCTTAAAACTTAAAAATTAATAAAAATGGATCAATTTGGTGTCTTCAGCCAGGCCTGCCAACCCAGGGGTTTGGGCCTAAAGGCCCACTTACGTGTAACAATTCGGGATTTTTCGGTTTAGTGAATTATAGCTCGGTTTACTACTGTTTTGTAAAACATTCTTTGGAAATTTATCAAAACAAGCTTATTAATCTTTTGAAAATATCACATCAGACTCAGATGTTGTATAATAATTTTTTAAACGAATATAATTATAACTACAATTGTTTCCAATTTGGTTTTATAATAAGCCAGTATAAACCCGAATTTGGCTCAGTCTTGGTAAATTGGTTCGGTTTAAACGTCAGGTAATTTTATTTTACCACCCTCAAACCGCAGTAAAGCTGATCTGTTCCCGAAAATCTAGCGTTATGCTTTAAAAAATAAACGGTCAAAAAGCGAGATACCAAAAATAAGCCACAGGCGGCAAAATTTAAAATTAGAAAACAAAACACAGCTCATTGAGCGTTACGCTTCCTGGTTGGCAGTGGCCCAGTTATATCATTACACGTGTTAACCACGACCCATAACCTAAAGCAGTTGCAGTATAAATATCTCCATTATACACAACGCCTGGAAGCCAAAACCAGATCTAGAGATCCATTTTTTCAAAGGAAGGCGTCTTCACAAACGCTTCCGATTCTTAGCTGCAAACTATAATCGTTAACATTTTTTTCTGTAGATCTTCTTCTTCGATTTAGCGAAAATGAGAGAGTGCATTTCGATCCACATTGGTCAAGCTGGTATCCAGGTCGGAAATGCCTGTTGGGAGCTTTACTGCCTTGAACATGGCATCCAGGTTCGTCTCCTTCATATCTTCCTCTCCTCATTGATACGTATCTGTTTAGATCTGAACGATTCAGTCACATCTGAAATTGTAGTGCTGCATCTTATTAGATTTCGAATCGTCTGAAAGTTCCATCAGATCTATACTTTTTAGATCTGTTTAGGCTTTATCAGATATTGTATTCCCGATATCATTTCGTGAGCTAGAAATTGTATCTGTCTTTTTAATCTCTATAATGGTTGTTGAGTTAGATCTTGCTTTCCCGTAATCAGATGAAGATGAACATTTGCCTTATTGTTTCTAAAAATTCAGATCTGGATTCTTAATGTTATTTGAATTTGTATTGACGAGATCATTTTTTTATGTTGATTTATTCAGCCGGATGGTCAAATGCCAGGTGACAAAACTGTTGGCGGAGGTGATGATGCTTTCAACACCTTCTTCAGTGAGACCGGTGCAGGGAAGCATGTTCCTCGTGCTGTCTTCGTTGATCTTGAGCCTACTGTGATCGACGAGGTCAGAACTGGTACATACCGTCAGCTTTTCCACCCTGAGCAACTCATCAGCGGTAAAGAGGATGCAGCTAACAATTTCGCCCGTGGTCATTACACCAGTTAATACTCTTCTCTGTTGGGCATTTTCTCTTCACTTTTTTTGACGATTTACTGTTATTGACTGAATTGGTTTTTATTTTTTTCTCAGTTGGGAAGGAGATTGTTGATCTCTGTCTAGACCGTATCAGGAAGCTCGCTGACAATTGCACTGGTCTCCAAGGTTTCCTTGTCTTCAACGCTGTTGGTGGAGGAACTGGATCTGGTCTTGGATCTCTGCTCCTTGAGCGTCTCTCTGTGGACTATGGAAAGAAATCCAAACTAGGTTTCACTGTGTACCCTTCACCACAGGTTTCAACATCTGTTGTTGAGCCATACAACAGTGTTCTCTCCACCCACTCACTCTTGGAACACACCGATGTCTCCATTCTCCTCGACAATGAAGCTATCTATGACATCTGCAGGCGTTCCCTCAGCATTGAGAGGCCTACCTACACCAACCTCAATCGCCTAGTCTCTCAGGTATAATAGCCCATCTTACCTTGGCATGCTCTAAAAATGTTATTTTGTGTTTATTTTGTTCTAATCTGTTTTCTGTTACTCTGATATTTAAGGTCATCTCTTCCTTAACTGCCTCTCTGAGGTTTGATGGTGCTTTGAACGTGGATATTACTGAGTTCCAGACCAACTTGGTTCCATACCCAAGAATTCACTTCATGCTTTCCTCCTACGCTCCTGTCATCTCTGCAGAGAAGGCCTTCCATGAGCAACTCTCTGTTGCTGAGATTACGAACAGCGCTTTTGAACCTGCTTCCATGATGGCCAAATGTGACCCTCGTCATGGTAAGTACATGGCTTGCTGCCTCATGTACAGAGGTGATGTTGTCCCAAAGGACGTTAACGCTGCTGTTGGCACCATCAAGACCAAACGTACAATCCAGTTTGTTGACTGGTGTCCAACTGGATTCAAGTGTGGTATCAACTACCAACCACCAACGGTTGTTCCTGGTGGTGATCTAGCCAAGGTTCAGAGAGCTGTGTGCATGATCTCAAACTCAACCAGTGTTGCTGAAGTCTTCTCTCGCATTGACCACAAGTTTGACTTGATGTATGCTAAGCGTGCTTTTGTGCACTGGTACGTTGGTGAAGGTATGGAAGAAGGAGAGTTCTCTGAAGCTCGTGAGGATCTTGCTGCTTTGGAGAAGGACTATGAGGAAGTTGGTGCTGAGGGTGGTGACGATGAAGATGATGAAGGTGAGGAGTACTAAGTGACATCTTCATTAATATTTGTTGTTGTTGTGTGAAAAGGCTCGAGACTCTCTTCTCTTGAGTCTTTAGTTGTTCGTCTGTTTTCTTTTTGTCGTACTCGGGTGTTGAACTTTTGTGTGGTATTATCAATCTATCGTTGCTCTCTGATTCTACTTGACTTTATTTCAGCCAGAAGTATTGGAAACACAATAACTTAAAAGCAATTACGCATTACTTACGGGTTAGTATTAAATGTTAGGATTTAGAGAGATTTGATTTAAAATATAAAAATTGTCATTGAAACATGAATTATATAATAGTTTTTGAAATTCAGTTATTGAAATAATGATTTTTAAAAATATCATCAAATTTATTGTTATTGAAAATATTATAAGAGTTTGATTTAAAAATCTGAGTTGAGATTTTTTAATTAAAATATAAATATCAAAATCACATATTTTTAGGTGAGATTTTAGAAAATTTATAACAAAATTTTTATTTTACTCAAATTTAACCAAATCATTTTCAAATTTCATTAGAAATCAAATATTTTAAAATGTTGATTTCAATACCTCCCCTTCGATTTCTCCTTTATTTTCTGTGTTTAATAATCATGTTGTATAATGTGCATTTGAAGAAATTTGATTTATAATGATATTTGAGATGATTTAGTTGAATTTGAGTAGATTTATAAATTTGTTATAAATTTAGATTTTGATCTTTATATTTTTAATTAAGAAATACTGTGAAATTCCAATTGAAATTTTTAAATCAAATTCTTATATTGTTTTCAATAGCAGCGGATTTCATGGTAATTTTAAAAATCATTATTTCAATAACACTGGATTTCAATAACTATTTTAAAATTTATATTTCAATAACACATAATTCACGTAACTAAGTAAGGTAAACTTAATACTTACACTTCGAACCTAAAACATGTATATTATGTATCTAACATTTTGGGTTCTAGTACATAATGGTGTATTTATCATTGTCCCACATATGCCTTAGAGTTTTCTTTTTGATTAATTACACTATGAAATTGCGGATAAAAACTCATAATAAATCTAGGTCAAGCTCAATCTTAAGTATCGACTTCTAGTTCATGACGAGGTTATTATCGAAACAACTATTAAATTTAAAGTTTATTATATTTGCGCATAACGCGAAATATCACTGTTATTGATCAAACAAAACTTGTAAAAACATATTATTAAAAAACCGGATTGACATATTTCCTTCTTAATACAATGGATGCTTCCAATAAGTAAAAAAAATTTTGGTAAAAAATCTTGGGACTAAGTATGTACACGCCCCCTCACACCGAAAACTAGAGATTTACGATGAAATAATAATCTCTCTGTATAACGTAAGATATTATCTAATTATCGAATATAATTTTGTTTTTGATCAGAATAAACATTTACAAACATGCCATTGAAATTGTGCATCATTCTTTTCATTCCAATGCATGCACCCAATAAATTTTTATATTCTTTTTAGTTAAAATATTTCCGGGACTAAGTGTGTATATTCACCCGTATCCGAGACCAGAGATTCAATACATTATAGTAGATAGTTATATTAAAATATTGTGAATCGCATACCTAATATTGATACAATATGAAGATCATAAAGTGTTTCTAAAATGGCAAAAAATAAATTTTAATATAAACTAGGATGTTTTGAATGTTCAATTATAAATACAAGAAAAATTTTCAATGTGTTACACCAAATCTTATTTTTATTTTTATATTTTCTATTCACAAAATGGCGAGAAAAGGTAAAGGTCGACAAAAAATAGAGATGAAAAAAATAAAAAATGAAACGAACCTTCAGGTTACTTTTTCAAAGAGAAGAGCTGGTCTTTTTAAAAAGTCTTCCGAACTTTGCACACTTTGTAGTGCAGAAATCGCAATTATAGTTTATTCACCCGTGGAAAAGTTTTTTCTTTCGGTCATCCGAATGTTGAAGCTGTTATCGATCGCTTCTTAAAGCCTCAACATCACCAGCACAACAATATGCAATTCAGCGAGGTCAATCCGGACTCTGTGATCCAAAATCTTAATGATCATCTCACTCTGGTAAATTTTATATCTTATTTTTATGTGCACCATTTAAAAAAATTTAATATAACTTTTACAATATTATTATATAACACATAGGGAATATCAATATATTTATCATACTATATAAACAAAGTTTTTTATTAAAGTATTGCATAAGTACATAATAGTTGTTTTAAAAACAAAAAGTAAAGATTCTTGTCTCCATGTATGAGAAGTAGAACTACCATCAAAATTCAAAACTATCTTTGCTTTAAAAGGACTCCAGTCCAAAGGTCTATACAAAAATTCAGTGATAAAAAATATCACATATGAATTATTTATTAATGTCTTAAAAAGGTTAAATTTGTTCATTCACTTAAATCGGTAAATATTTATATGACAAAATTTATATTATATATGTGTGTTTTATAATTTTTTAAAAAATATCCAATTTAAAAGCTTATTATGTGTGGTTTGATAATTAAACTTTATTCTGAATATAATATTTTTTTAAAATTATATATTGAGTAATTCCATGTAATACCATCATTTATACTTTTTGTGACAAAATTACATTAATTTTTTTAATTAGACATAAATACCATTTTTATTAAAATCATATTTTTAATTTAATGTTTGGGTTGAGTATTTAGTGGTTGGGTTTAGTTTTTTATTATTTGGGTTGAGTATTAGTGGTTGGGTTTAGTGTTTATTGTTTGAGTTTTGTGTAATTTCTCAAAAATATAATTTAATTTTTAATTTAATTGAATTATTAAATGGTAATTTTGTTGCGGAAATTAAAGTTAATTTAGTAATATTTTTGAGAATTGCCCTTATATATTTATACAGTTGACATCTGAAATAGAGGAAGAGAAAAAGAAAAATAGAGATCTAAAGCAAAAAATAAAAGAAAGTACAAAGCTTGGGAACTGGTGGGAAGATCCCATAGAAGTACTTAGTTTACCTCAACTCACCAAATTTAAAAGTGATTTGGAGAATTTGATGAAAACAGTAACCAATGAAAGTTCTAAATATCTTCAAGCAACTGATACTCCTCATGACTTATATGTTGGGAGTTCTAGTAATGCTGCTTTTGGAGTATCATCTGGTTATGATACTAATATCGAGTCTGGTTTGGATCTGTTTAACCATGGCAGAAGGTTGAGCATGAATGTGTTCAACCACAACCACAACAACAACATGTTTGTTCCTTATAATAAACATGTGAATAATGGCAACAATACTGAAGGGTTTGTTTCCAATGACAACATGATTGTTCCTCATCATACGACACCGTTTGAGAACAGTGCCAACAATGCTGATGGGTTTATGCCTGACCACAACATGATTGTTCCTCATCATACGACACAGTTTGGAAACAGTGCCAACAATGCTGAAGGGTTTGGTACTCAACATAATATGATTGTTCCTCATCATACGTCACTTTATGGGACTAGTGACAACAATGCTGAAGGGTTTGGTGCTCAACACAATATGATTGTTCCTTATCAAACATCACTATTTGGGACTAGTGGTAACAATGCTGATGAGTTCGTTCCCAATCATAACATGATTGTTCCTCATCATACTTCACTATTTGGGAATAGTGGCAACAATGATAATGAGTTTGTTCCCAACCACAACATGATTGTTCCTTATCATAAATCAGTATTTGGGAATAGTGGCAACAATGCTGATGGATTCATTCCCCAACACAATATGATTGTTCCTCATCATACATCACTATTTGGGACTAATGGCAACAATGATGAAGAGTTTGTTCCTCAACACAATATGAACTACATGCCAGAGTACAACGAAAACCAAATCCAGTACTTTAAGCAAGAGAAGAGTTCTGAATATGGTTATGATCCTCATCACTTTGGACGCAATTAATGTTTCTTTGTCTTTTTCACATTTGGTTTGATAAACACACTAGTTTTGTTTTGTTTTTGTTTTTTGGTTTTTCCTTTTTAATTTCTTTTACACATGAGATGTTTTAGCAAGTTATAATGAACTATTTTCTTTTTATTCAACTTCTATTATGAACCACATAAGTATGTGTACGAAAAATATTAATAAATTATTCAACATATAAAAATGTTTGAAAACAAGAAGACTTACATCGATAAGCATGTGTCATGATGTAGTAAGAAAATAGACAGTTGGATAATAATTTATAAATTGATTATAATATGAATTTGACTAATGTGGCCATACAGCTACGGCTCCACAGTCTCCTCACCCGATCCTCTCTGTAAGCCAGATTGGTCTTCTTTAAACTTCTATTTTTATTACACAACCCCATGAATAAAAAACAATGTACTTCTAAAATTAATGAAACCATAGTATCGAACGTGTGGGAACAGAGCAAAACGACAGTAGTTATTAAAGAAAACGACAACGTTATGATCTTTTTAAAATTATATTCTCAGCACTTCTCTACTTATTTAGTAAATATAAAAATAAAATAAATATTTAGATTAATATTAGCCACTGAAGATGATGCCAACAAAATACAGTTACGTGATCCACTTCAATGCCAGCTCACATCTCATCTCAAAGTGATGAATAGAGAGACAGATAAAGATTGCGTAAGGTTGGGTGTATTGTAACTAATCTGGACCCCACGAGCTTATCCCTATGGCAGCTATTAACTTCTTGCGTCCACGTTGTTTTACAATTATTATTTTTATTTTATAATTATTTTTTCATATCGTTTCAAAATTATATCAAATCAATAAATTATTATTCTTTGTTCCATATCTACCGACTACAAAATATGATTTTGTTATTTAGTTTGTTACTATTAACAGTTTCAAATATTGAGTATTAGTGAAATTTAAATAATTTTCTATTATGAAAAATGAAAATGATGTTTAGATATTATATACAACTGTCAAATACATTTCTGTTAAAATTCAATCAAGTCAAAGAGATTTGATATTAGATATTATTAAAAAAAAAAAATTAAACATCTTATGGAATCAAATCTTACTGGATTATTGATTTGAAAATGTATTATTGTTATTGGAAATTTTTAAATTGAAGAATTTAAATTTGTTTAGTAAAATTTTTTATTTTTAAGATGAGATTATAGATAATTTTAACAGTAAATCACACATATTTTTCTGTTTTTAATCTCAATTAAACAAAACTAGATAAAAATTCAAATCACTTAAAATTCATACTTAAATAAATTTCATTACTTTACATTTGTCTATTTAAAATAAGAACATTAATATTTTAGCATTTTATTCTTTATTTGCAATATTTTCACATAATAAACGCAAAACGTTTTTTTTTTTGGGTCAAACTACATGCAAAATGTTATTTCAAGTATTAATCATTCTTATCATTAAACTACATTCATTTTGAATTGTTGATTTTGACATATCCACTCAAGCAAGATCATGAAATAATGTGCACACCTTACTAATTCTCGTGTTGATTGCGTAATCAACTACATTGTAATCAATTCCAAATTTATTTCGTGACAATTGCATCAAATCAATCACGATTCACACAGCTACGAATATATTTTTTACCTTTTTCAGTTAAAAATAGGTAGCAAGCAAAGTTCAAGTTTAAGAACCAGTTAAAAAGTAAAAAAAATAAAGGCTGTGCCTGCCTGGAATACGATAGGTGAGATCATTTTAAAGCTTTGGTTTGACCCTACAGAATCTGTATTTTTTTGTAAGGAAATATATAATTTTATATTTAATAAATTATTAATTAAATATTTTATTAACATTCCGCAGCTATTTTCCAGCCTGTTTTCTCTCTATCACTTATTTCCATTTTTATATAATCTTCCTTCGACCTTTCTCTCTCTTTAAAACCTTAACTCACTTTGGCTCCTTTGCTTACTAGATCCAATCATATTTTGAAATATCAATGGATCCATGTTCTTTTGTTCGGATCATAGTTGGAAACTTGGTCGTTAGGTTTCCGGCTTCATCTCCTTCTGGTGAACCGTCTGTTTCTGGAATCTCTCCATCAGTTCCTAACTGCTACTGCAAAATTAGATTCAAGTGTTTTCCTCGTCAGATTGTTTCTGTTCCGGTTATATTTAGAACTGAATCTGAATCCGATACACGTTGCTCCTCCGGTAACATATCTACTGTTGCCGCTTGTTTCAGTTTAAGTAAAGCTCAGATTGAGGCGTCTTTGAAGAAACCTAAGTGTAGTGTTCTTTCTGTTGAAACTTACTCCCGCAACGGAGATGACGGTGTTAGTGGCGCGTCGTGTGGACTCGCTACGGCGAGTGAGAAGTTGCTTGGTCGATTTGAGGTGTCGGTTGATTTGAAATCAGCGGAGACGAAGAGTTGTTTGGCGCATAATGGTTGGGTTGAGTTGAAAGGAGGAAAGTCTAGGAGTAAAGCTGGATCTACTCCGGAGCTCCATGTTAGCGTACGCGTTGAACCTGATCCGAGATTCGTGTTCCAGTTCGACGGCGAGCCAGAGTGTAGTCCTCAGGTTTTCCAAGTTCAAGGAAACACAAAACAAGCCGTATTCACTTGCAAATTCGGCTCTAGAAACTCTAACTCCGGCGATCGGAATCTTATTAATAGGTCAGTCATCTTCACTGGAACATTGCCTTTTTTCTCAGATAGATTCGTTACTTACTAATATAGCAACGAGATATTGCACGAATATTCTCCAATCTTATAATATATAATTTATTTGGTGATTTAGATTTATTTTGAGATCATATATTGATTTTTTTGCGGTTTAAATTAATTCTGCAGTTCTTCGATGAGGTCTGAGTTAATCTCAACGAGAAGTTGCATATCGTCGATGAAATCGGAAAAGGAACAACCGTCAAAAGAGAGAAAAGGCTGGTCAATAACGGTTCATGATCTCTCCGGTTCACCGGTTGCGATGGCATGTATGGTTACACCTTTTGTACCATCTCCTGGTTCGAACCGTGTGACTCGATCAAGTCCTGGTGCGTGGCTAATTCTTCGACCTGATGGTTGTACATGGAAGCCATGGGGAAGGCTAGAGGCATGGCGTGAAACTGGTTAC
>KE158910.1:0-37481 GCA_000411055.1 Leavenworthia alabamica | reverse complement strand
GGCGGTAGATCTGAGTTTGGACGCTTGCAGGCTTTTCTCTAACAAACTAAGGAAAGAGCTTAGACAGCAAAGCCAGCTTGGCGTCGTTTGACATGTATTGCTTTGTCGTTTTACCAATTCATGAGTTGTCATCTTTTTTCTTTTTTTGAATTTTCCAACTTTTAAGGTAGCGTTAGGAATTAGCCAGCCAATTTTTTATAGAGGTGTACGTCATCGTTACTAACTTTTTATCTTTATGTACAGCTAAGAAATAACAATAACAACTCATTATCCTTTTTTTATTTGCTTTATAAATAAATATGAAATTATTTAAATATCATTCAAAAACTTAATAGGGTCTTTCTCCAACGTAATTACCCGGAGGATCATAGTTGCATGTAATAAAAGTAGCACCACTATTACACACAACTTTAGCACATCCCAATCGAAGTGTGTTTCTCCAAACTACTTGTGTATAATGTAGACACGTGCCACCATATGGAACATTACACGTGTTGCTGTTATAGTCGTAGTATTGACTCTCATTGATCCACATTCCTGCAGCATCCTCAGCCGACATCTCTCCACTACTCCACGCTATATTCTCTCCATAGGGTCCATGCGAATGGACCATTGTACAATCACTGATCAGCCTCTGGTTTGCATAGCTCGCAGCATAAGCAGCGACCGTCTCGTCCCAAACCAATGGGTCAACCCCAACCTCGTGCCGGGCTTCGTTTTGGACATCTAAGAATTCTTGTTTCCAGTCATCGGCCCAAGAGGGAATAGTTAAACTGTAGAAAAGAGCAACTGCAAAGAGAAGCAAGAGGTTGGTTTTTAGTAGAGACATTGATTGGTTCTTTATGATTGTGATAAAGCTTTGGAGTTAATTGGTGTATTAATACTTAAAATTTTGGATTTGTTAACAAATTTTGAGTTTAGCAGAAAACAAATTGCTGTTATTTGTTTAGCAAAATATAAAAAAATGACCATAATAAAATTTTGAAATCTTCTTATTTTGGAAAGATGTAAATAAAATATCTTTGGTTAGAAAATCAGTATTAGTTTTATAAATAAAAAGAAATGAATATATTTACAATGTATCAAACAAATATGATAAAAAGTAACTAAAGGAAAGAAAAATCATAATCTTTGACTTTTGAATTTTTTTCCGGTCATTCCCAAAGTCCCATTGCCTTATAAAGTTATATCGGATTTTTCTAACATTGCCCAATACAAAAGCCTAAGACATTTAATGGCAATGGCCATTTTTTTAAACATAATGTATTGGTGCATGAATACGGACTAAAAGGGAATAATATAATATAAAAAATTTTCTCAACAATTTTGTATGTAATAATGTTATCTATATTTCAATGTCAAAAATACAAACCGCTTACCAAGTTTCTTACTTCACTTCTCTATCCTGCCGGCGAACCGACCAATGTTCCGACCACTTTTTATAGTTCATTTTCTTCTTTTACTTCCTATCACTTCATCGAAATCAAACCATAATCAAGAAGTGAAGAATCTTCTCCAATTGAAATCCGCCTTTGGAGAAACAAATTCTAATGAAGTCTTCACCACCTGGACTCATCGGAACTCAGCATGTGAATTCGCCGGAATCAGCTGTAATTCCGACGGAAACGTTATAGAGATAAATCTTGGGAGTCATAGTTTAGTCAACTACTTCAACAACGGTAGTATTATCAATCTTCCTTTCGATTCAATCTGCGATATAAAGTTCCTAGAGAAGCTTATTCTATCAAACAACTCCTTACGTGGTCAGATTTATAAGAGTCTCAAGAACTGTAAACGTATGAGATACTTAGATCTTGGTATCAACAATTTCTCTGGTGAGTTTCCAGCTATTAAATCTCTACGATTACTCGAGTTTTTAAGCTTAAACGCTTCAGGAATCTCTGGAAAATTTCCATGGAGTTCTTTAAAACACATGAAGAGATTGAGTTTCTTAAGCATTGGAGATAACTTATTCAACACGCATCCATTTCCTGAAGAGATTCTAAATCTTACTGCTTTGAATTGGATTTATCTAAGTAACAGTAGCATCACTGGTAAGATTCCAGAGGGAATCAAAAACCTTGTTCGTCTACAAAACCTTGAGCTCTCTGATAATGAAATCTCTGGTGAAATTCCAAAAGGGATAGTTCAACTCAGAAACCTAAGGCAATTTGAGATTTATAGCAATTACTTGTCTGGTAAGTTACCTCTAGGGTTTGGGAATTTGACTAATCTGAGGAATTTGGATGCATCTAACAACTCTTTAGAAGGTGATTTGTCAGAACTTAGGTTTTTAAAGAATCTTATTTCTCTCGGTTTGTTCGGAAACCGATTAACCGGTGAGATTCCAAAAGAGTTTGGAGATTTCAAGAACTTAGCTGCATTGTCTCTTTACAGAAACCAATTAACAGGGAAGCTTCCTAAGAGACTAGGATCTTGGACTGAGTTTAAACACATCGATGTGTCTGAGAACTTCTTAGAAGGTCAGATTCCTCCTTATATGTGTAAGAAAGGTGCAATGACACATCTTCTGATGTTGCAAAACAGATTCACAGGAGAATTCCCAAAGAGCTATGCTAAATGTAAGACTATGATTCGTATTCGTGTAAGCAACAACTCTCTCTGTGGTGTGGTTCCTTCTAGGGTTTGGGGTCTTCCTAATCTTCAGTTTCTTGACCTTGCTTCAAACCGTTTTGAAGGTGAGCTCACTGATGATATTGGTAATGCCAAGTCTCTAGGTTCTTTAGATTTGAGTAACAATCGATTCTCGGGTTCTTTACCATTTCAGATCTCAGAAGCTAACTCGTTAGTGTTGGTTAATTTACGTATGAATAAGTTCTCCGGGTTAATCCCTGACTCTTTAAGCAAGCTTAAGGAGCTTTCAAGTCTCTATCTTGACCATAATGATCTATCTGGTGCTATACCAGAAACACTAGGCTTGTGTACATCTTTGGTTGATCTAAACCTCGCTGCAAATTCACTCTCTGAGCAAATCCCGGAAAGTTTAGGATCTTTACAGTTCTTGAATTCTCTGAATCTTTCAAGAAACAAACTATCAGGAATGATTCCTGTTGGTTTATCATCTCTTAAGCTAAGCTTACTTGACTTATCCAACAACCAATTGACTGGTTCTGTTCCTAAATCACTTGAAAGTGGAAGCTTTGAAGGTAACTCAAGGCTATGCAGCTCAGAGATCACATATCTTCATCCATGTCCGAACCCTCAGGGCCAAGGGAAGAGGAAACAATTGTCTAAATTCGATATATGTTTCATCCTTGCTGTGATACTTGCTCTGTTTTTGTTACTCTGTTACGTGTTCTTCAAGATAAGACGAGATAGGTCAAATCGAACGGTTCAGAATAAAAGCAACTGGCAAGTGAGTTCTTTCAGGTTACTAAACTTGAATGAAATGGAGATCATCGATGGGATCAAGTCAGAGAATCTCATAGGCAGAGGCGGTCACGGGAACGTTTACAAAGTAACCCTAAGAAACGGTGAAACACTAGCTGTTAAACACATTTTGAGACAAGAGAGTTTCCATGAAAGCTTTAGAAGCTCGACAGAAATGTTAAGTAACCGCAAAAACAACAGTAACCGAGAGTTCGAGGCTGAAGTTGCGACATTAAGCAATATAAAACATGTAAACGTAGTGAAGTTGTTCTGTAGCATAACGTGTGAAGATAGTAAACTTCTTGTATATGAGTATATGCCTAATGGAAGCTTGTGGGAGCAGCTTCATGAACGACGTGGTGAGCAAGAAATAGGATGGCGTGTGAGACAAGCATTAGCTTTAGGAGCTGCTAAAGGGTTACAGTATCTTCATCATGGTTTAGATCGACCTGTGATACATCGGGACGTTAAGTCTAGTAATATATTGCTTGATGATGAGTGGAAACCAAGAATTGCTGATTTTGGATTGGCTAAAATCATTCAACCTGAATCAGTTCAACAAGATTTCTCAGCTCCTCTTGTTCAAGGAACTCTAGGTTACATTGCCCCAGGTAAGTAGAATTTTCAAGTTTATTCATCTTCAAGTTATTTTAATTTCAAACCATATCGTTGTTGTTCACAGAATACGCATATACTACGAATGTGAACGAGAAGAGTGATGTGTATAGCTTCGGGGTGGTGTTAATGGAGTTGGTGACAGGGAAGAAGCCAGTGGAGACAGAGTTTGGTGACAACAGTGACATTGTTATGTGGGTTTGGAGCAAGAGCAAGAAGATGAATAGAGAAAAGATGATGGAACTAATAGATCCGAGTATAGAAGATGAATACAAGGAAGATGCTTTTAAAGTTTTGACCATTGCTTTGTTATGTACAGAGAAGTCTCCTCAGGTTAGACCGTTTATGAAATCAGTTGTTCGTATGCTTGAGAAAATAGAGCATTCCTACGACAAAAATGGAGAAGCAAGTTATGAAGATAGTGCTAATGATGAGAATATCACAGTTGTATAGTTTATAGACAGGCCCATGGGCCAGAAGATTTGCTTTGTTGAAATAAACAACATGTACCAAACATTTGTTTCTATTGCATAGTCGGTCTGACTATTTCGATTTTTTTTTATCTAAAATATATATTTAAATTCAAAAAACATAATCTTAAAATATATACGAGAAAACGGTTAAAATAAGCATGTAATTTCAAATTTCACAACTTTAAATGCTGTATTTTTCGGTTCCGATTTANTATTTTTCGGTTCCGATTTAAATGCTAATTTTTTTGTTGACTTCTTTTAAAATCATCAAGTTTATGTTGACCGGCCAAATTAGACCGCTCAATAACTCAACTAATGATGGTTTATGACGCCGTTAAACTGCTTTGTCACAACAAGCAATGATGCAAGAACCCGATAGTAGAACCAATGACAGAACAGTTTAACGACATCGTAAACCATAGTTAGTTGAGTTAACGACGGGCCTAATTTGACCAGTCAACATAAATTTGATGATTTTAAAAGAAGTCAACAAAAAAAATTAACATTTAAATCGGAACCGAAAAATACAACATTTAAAGTTATGAAATTTGAAAGTACATACTTATTTTAACCGTTTTCCCAAATATATATTATTAACAATTGTTTTCATTGTTTCTTATATTTTTATGGTTTTTGATTGAGAAGATAAAGCAAAAAAAAACCGTCTTTGATTATTATTAACAATAAGAAGCAAGACAAAGTTATATAAGTAACTTGCTTACATTACATACCAACTTTAAAAAACACATTGAAACGACACGACATTACATCATGACACACACAATGATAGATCCACAGTTTCAAGTCTAGATGCACTGATCAATCTCCACCGTCCATCCCTTCGTATCCTCGATCTGACCCGATTGAATACCCATTAACGTCGTGAATAGCTTCACAGCTAATGTTTCTTCCCCTGTTTTGAATCCGGTCCTGTGTTAAATTTATACATCAGTCAACTTTTGAAAAATCAAACAAAATATAAATAATTAAGTGGAAGAAACATTACTTTATATCTTTGAAGGTCACAGACGCAATACTAGTCACAATCGCAGCAGTTCCAGTACAGAAAACTTCATCAGCGTCGATAAGATCCTCGACCGGAAGAACACGTTCCTCCACCTTTGATAGATATTAATTAATTATGAGACTAATATCAATTAATTTAGATTAAATAAATAACATAATGGTATTAAAATATTCCAACCTTGTAGCCAAAATCACGAGTTAATTCAATGACACTTTTTCTTGTAACTCCAGGCAAAATAGTTCCTGAAATTGTTGGAGTCGACACGACATTTCCCTATATACATTCAATTTTAATATTAATCCGTAACACTTCAAAACATATATTATATATATGTATGTATGTATGTATGTATGTATGTAACTTTACCTTAACGATGAAAATGTTAGATGCGAAAAGTTCTTCAACGTTTTTACCAGTTGCAGCATCCAAAAACAAAACATCAGAGAAACCTTGTTTTTTAGCCTCTGATAATGTTAGCCAAACCTTTAACAAATAAAAAATTTCATTACAATCATTTTGAAATCTATAACAGTCATGTAAAATCTCTCTTATTCATATATATTTTAGACTTACAGGTGAATAGTTTGTGACACTCTTTACACCACCAGTTCCACTAGGAAAAGCTCGGCGAACCCTGTCTTCGATTTTGAGATTCAAACCGGAACTATCCTATACATATACCAATAATAACCGAATTTAAAACTAAATCTGTGATATAGCTTTAATTAGATAAAGAAGTGAGAAGGTCACTGACCTTGTGAAAACGTCCAACAGGACATGCAAACACAGTGAAGGTGTACTCAGGAACTGGAAGTGCACCAAGAAGAGGACCACTCCCAAACAAGATTGGTCTAATGTACAATGTTCCTTTCCCTGGAGGAGGAATCTATATATACATAACATAATATATCGTTTTATATATTTTAAAGAATTATAAAATTTATTATTCTGAATAATGCATACAGTTAAAAATATGTATATATATACCCATTTCTTGTTGGCAAGAACAACTTGTTTGACAGCGGAGACGAATTGGTCGACCGATGGATAATGCATACAGAGTCTGTCTGCTCCCATTTGAAGACGGAGACCATTTTGGTCTGGTCGGAATAGCATAATCCGACCATCTTCTGTTCTGTAAGCTTTCAGCCCTTCATATAAACCCTAATCATATACCCAAGCCACCAATATTTTATACACTTTCAAACTATTTCGTTTAATTGATTAATATAATTAAATTTTCCAGAAAGTATATTCGCTTAATATGCATGTAATATTTTCTCTAATAGCTTAAATTATTTTTAAAATAGCTTGAATTAATATGCATGCAATATTTGCTAAAACTGTATTATGTAATTCTACATATTATTAACTCAGTCGTCTAAATGTACTACTTATTATTTAAGCATTACTAATAGAAAAATAATTTTATACTGATATGGTATATTAAAATTTATGATCTTATTTAATATTTATATTAAATTACTAGAAGGGTAACTAGATAATTTACTATTTAATACATATTTCATTCAACAATATTTTTTTTATTCATACATACATTATTAATCATATATATCATCATTAATAATAACCTTATTATATTATAAACTTTTAACTATATAAAATCATATAATTCACTTCTTATTTATATTTTTCATATATTATAAATCTACTTATATTTAATATTGTGTATATTGTTTACTAATCTATATACATAATATTAAATATAATAATAATGTGTTTACAAAACTATATTATCGAGATTATTATTAAAATAAACAAATATCACATATAATATAATTTAATCATATTATATATTATCAATACATAAAAATATATATATAAAACACACTAACATCTTTTTAATATATATTAAATAATATACTCGTATAATCTAACTAAAATATATATGTTTTAAATATATTTCTCGAAACTCGCGGATGATATACTAGTATATATGTATATTAATTTTAATTAACCAGTCGATTTATATTAAGTAAATAGTAACGAACCTGGCCATAATTAAGAATTGCAGCGGAAGGGTCGACTTGAAGCGGAGCATAGGGAACAATCTTACCTTCTTGGAAACTCTCTCCATGTTTGCACGTTGCAACATACATATTATCTGTACGTACAAACCCAAACCCTAATTCTTCCCACTTCATATTCGCATATTTTTCATCCGAAACACTGTAAAGTTTAATATATATAACATAATCATTATTATGCATATGTAGATCATACTGATCAGATTTTAAAGTCTAAATATATATGCGAGATTTCTAACTTTGTTTTAGTAGTTTATCAAAGTTTTACCTTGAAGGAAGAGTTTGGGCAGAAGGAGCCATTGATTTGCTTTGTAAGAAACTTGAGTTTGTTGAGCATGATGAGTTGTCTTTGGACTGCTTCTCCTTTTATATACTTACGTATACAACGATTTTTATTTTATTTTAATTAATAATAATATATAAATTTATTTAAGATTTTTCTTTAATTTCTTTGAGCCACGTGTCGTAAACCCGAACAAA
Organism: Leavenworthia alabamica; assembly: GCA_000411055.1. Classification (NCBI taxonomy): domain Eukaryota; kingdom Viridiplantae; phylum Streptophyta; class Magnoliopsida; order Brassicales; family Brassicaceae; genus Leavenworthia; species Leavenworthia alabamica. The sequence goes on along the minus strand of KE158910.1, from coordinate 29,448 downwards.
CGAAAAAAAGTTCCCTTTATTTTTCAAAATGTCATGTTTCATATTACTATTCATATATTTCAATCAAAACTTACTGGTCCCAATTGAAAACGAAGTTACTAAGTGATCAATTTGTATATGTAAAAAAATTTCAATTTTATGCTTATTCAAAATTATCATTGTAGTTTATTAAACAAAGTTTGATGTTATATTATATTAATAACATATATTAAACAAATAAATTCGGAGCTCTAGTTAGATGATCACATAAAAATCGTCACGTGGAGAGAACATTAAGCTTATTTCACTTTTTATTATTATAAGGAAATGACCAGAAGAGAGAGTGTGTTTAAAATGTGAATGTGCTCGTAGTTAGGTAAAGGTTAATAGGTAGGAGGGTTGGTCAAATGTGTATAATTCAAAATAAAGAAATATATAAATGTCTACCTATGATTTTAAAAAGTTTTTCTAATCAGAATGTTTGGGTAAATTACTGTTGTACTTTTTCATATTTTAAGAAAATACAACGAAACAATATAGTGACTACTTATTACACATAATTTAGATTTTAAAAAATAACAATACATATGCCTTTTTTCGTTAAAATTAAGAAATTTCTAAAAAATATTATTTAGATATGTAGCTATGTTAGATTTTTTAGATTTACTGTTTTGTAGTTTCTTAAAAGATGTTTGGACGTTTCGTTAAAACTTATATCATTGTAGGTGGTGTCTTGTCGGAATACTCTGTGAAAACCAAACCGACTTATCATTTATACCAAGCCACCATGCATGTTGGGAAGAAAACGACAGAAGCATCTCCTTGTTGATCCTCTCCATTAGCTCCATAACAATCCAAGAGCACTGATACTGATTAGGTACTGCCCCCACGTTTACTGGACAGAGACGAGTGATACGTGCATGCATGTTCCGATGTTCGAATCATTGAGATAGACCCCGTTTGGTGTTCCATTTAGTATTTACATTTGAATAGTTCATTTATATGTTTTATTAGAATAAATCATTATTTATATGTTGGAATCTTTTTTGTTGTTATTTAATATTTTAATCTAAATGATTCATTTAAATAATTTATCCCAATAATTTATTAGAATGTTGTTTATTATTATTGACTTTTTTTTCATCTAGATGAATCATTTGAAAGAAAATATGAATTATTGTTTATCTTGTGATAAAAACTTATCATTATAATGATTCATTTGGATAAATTTTTCCAACCGTAAAATTTTATAATAGTATTTAGTTGACAAAGATAAAATCTATGATTTTGGAGGAGAAAAACTGTATAATTATATTTTTGTCAAAAATTGCTAAATCTCAAAAATATATTTCTACCAAAACTATAAAAAACTTATTTTTGCATAAAAACGGCAGAATTACACTCTCATATCAAAATTCTAAATTTCAAAATTATATTTTTAGATAAAAGCGTAAAATTATATTTTATAATAACGGTTCCGGTTCGCTTCTTTCGATTCGCTTCTAAATAGAAACCGAAGAACCGAACCGAATGGCCAGCCCTAAACAGCCCCGTAGTAGGATGTTTTATGGTCTGATGAAATCAACACGTTGCTTTGATGGGTTGCTTGGGCCACCGATGCATTATTTGATATACCAGAGACTGAGGCCCATTAATAAATTTATGGCCTCAATTGAGTTGAGTCCAGTTTTCATGCAAGAACGAGCAACAGACAAAACTCCCATCACTGACCATTAAGAAACTCGCAGTTCCACTTTACTTCATAATATGTTTTAATTATAGTTTCTTCCGGAGAATCTTCATTACCAGTCAAATGATTCGAAGTTATCTAGAGAATTATTACATCCTTAAAAGAACCATATCATTGAACTCGAGTCACTGTTGCAACAAAGGCACCTTTAAATTTTGAGCAAACTCGTGAGAGTTTAGCTTCTCATTCATCACTCTAAATTTCTCTTTTATCCTCTTTATCTGTCCAATACACATATAGAAAACAAACGAGTAAGGGTTTAAGTTTCAATGACCACAAAACACAAAAGAAACATATAAGTATTTGATATACCCTTCTTAGCTCGATCTCCGTGCTCCGTTTCTTCTGATCAAGTGATTGCCGGAGATTAGTGATGTCGAAAATACTATCAAGATCATCTTCAAATGCGTTTTCCAACTCTTCTCGAAGAAGAGCAGGTAACTTATCAACAATAGGCATGAGAAGAAAACAGTTGAACTGCAAAAAATAACAAATGAAGTCATAAAAGCAAGAAGAAGCATCTGTGTAAAGTTGAAGTATGAGAGCAAAACCTTTAACTCAGCAGAGGCTAGAAAGTATTCTCGTATACCCTGAAATATCTGTTGGACCAATGCATAGACTATTCTCTCAGAGGAAGGAGCTAGCTTCCGGTTCCATAACGTGCTATCTAGAAGATCAGCTAATCTCATTTCTGTTGTTTGAATACTTGAACCTGAATCCATGTTTGATGCCAGATGGCTTAGCTTTACATCTGATCTTAACTTTGTGTCTGTTGGTCCACTTGGTGAATCTTGGGGAAGAGTAAATCCGATGGGATGATTACCTGTTGCTGTAAGTTGCTCTGTTCCACCAAATGAGTCCAAGAATTGACGTAAACCAGCTCGGTTCTAACATAACATTTGAGAAGATAAAACTAAAGAATCAGAAACTATAATGCACATAACTCAATTCAAATTAAAGGAGAGGTATAAATATGTGTCACAAGTGACCTTGTTGTGAAGAGACCATGTAACATAGCGAGTCGTACTTGCTAAATCCTCCATACATCTGCATTCAAAAATAAAATCCAAAGTGAGATTTATGATCAGTAACAACAGACAAGTGGAGGAGTTGGAAATATATATTTACTTGTCACGACACGATTTTTCCGTGGACTCCACAAAGCTGTTGAATGCTGAAGCAACCCGCTTGCGAAACACTTCATGGCCACTTAAGTATTCACCTTCTTTCTATTCAAACATTAAAAAAAAAACATCAAGCAATTTGCTGTGAAGGAGAAATGAGTAGGAGGAGATAAGACTAAAGAAACATTGTGCCCTACCTGAAGAAGATAAACAGAAATTGGAAGCAATCTCTTGAGAATATGTAGAAGCCTCGTCCCTAACTATATCTCAACATAAAACAAACAGAAATAAGAATTGAAGAAACATTTATAAACACGCGAAATAACAAAATTTCGAATGAAAGTAGATATATCTTAGTCTACCTGATGAAGGAAAGGTTCAAATGTTTCACGAGCCTTTGCAACTGCTATAACACAAGCTGTTCTACAACATCAAGTAGAAGAAAAGAGAATAAGAAGTCCCATAACAAACATGGATCTGAGATGCAAAGACAATATAGTTCAAAACTGTGTTGCACCTAGAATAGTTTGTCCCATCATGAATATCCTCAACTCCACAAGCGTTTACAATCTCCTCTCGTGTTATTGGCGGACATTTGATAGCACCAACTAGAAAACGGAACTCAGCCATGGCACGGTGATACTGTGCACCTCCATAAAGACGCATCCCTGCATTCTATATATCAAAAAGAATTTGGTTTATATTACTTTATAATTCATGAAGGTCCATTAGAGTGATTAGTATATTATTCTTAGGTACATATTTTCATCATGCGGTCAAACTTATCTCCCATCATATTACAATCCATGTTCAAGAACAAGATCTGGTTTAAGGGAAACACTTACTGGTATTAGCTTATGCGGGAACTGGAGACCATCAGTACCAATAAAGGCTCCTCCTTGGGCTCTTTCATCTTGCAATGTTTCACCTGAAAAAGCATCATGATAAATTATTAACTATCAAAGAGCCCAACATAACGAGAATGTCATTATAATTCTGTATAAGCATACATCATTTCATATGCAATCATCATAGTCTGGTGACCAAGTCGAACTGAACAATATGCATATAACTAAACTGATCTTGCAAAAGTTCAATTCAACAACAACCTCAAACAGGAAAGATTATTGCCAAAGGCAGTTGAATGAAAGAGAACAGAGGAGTAACATTACCAAATTTATCTGGAGGAGCTACAACTGTTCCTTTTAATAACAATGATAACTGATCAAGAAAATGGAAAAAGGTGAGAAAACCAACACTGATCAATACTAATAAGAAATAGTAAATATCAAAATGTGCTCTAAAGAGACCTTAGTTAAGAAGAGATCATGGAAAGTCCTGCCTCTTTCTTTGAGTTTTGCTTCATCTAAAGAGCTGCATTGAGAGGAAGAAAAATTACACCAACAGTGAGCTATATTAGCTTAAATCAGAAGAGAATAACTAAACTAAGATATGTTCAGAAGAAAAAAGAATTTGCAACCTAAGTTCCTTGCTAACAGTGTCGAGCTTCCTGACTGTACTGCGGTACTCTTTTCCTAAAAGTGGAATGATCAGTGGAACACTCTCCTTATACCTGGAAAGAGAATGATATCAAGAATAACGAATGGAGGAAACAGAAGCTGGAAAGTTACAGATAACAAAAAGCAAGTTATACTTTTTCCAGAGTAGTTCTTCAAGAAACAATCTCAGTTTACTGATACCAATCCTACTCTTTTCCTTCTTTGTAAGCAAACGGCCTAACTTCTTCTCTAAAGATGAAATGTCTTCCATTTCTCTAAGTGACACTGCCTGCAATAAAAACAACACACAGTTTAGGAAAAAGACCCTTTTCTTTTCTTGTTATAGGAATTAGAGAGGAGAGCAATAGACCTGTTTGAATTCGTCATTAGACTTATATACAGAGTCCTGTCCATAGCCAACTCTTCCAGAAGGCACAGATGTGAAAAAAGGGGAATCACCTAATAAGGAACTGTCAAGTGCGCTAGAAGGAGGTGAGAGGAAAACTTCCACATCAGATGAACATGAGAATTGAGGTATTTTTGTGTCAAGCTTTGTGGAAACAACAATTGTTCTAGAAAGCTCAGGATCAACCTACATGAATGAACAAGAAACTCTTATTTAAAAAAAAAAAAAAGAGGCTAGATTAGACTCAATGAAGTTACACAAAGTCTCATACTTGCATCACTATCCTTCTAGTAGTTGCAATGCTCCAGTCACTACTATCTTCAAGGCATAAAATAATGAACTCTTTGTGTTGCATCTTTGCTCGAACTAGAGCTTCCACAGCTCGTGCTTGAACCTAAGAAGAAAAAAACAAAGAAAAAACACACTCTCAAATCAAACAAAACCAAAACATTAACTCATCGAACGGACTTGGCCAAGAACCATATATAAAAACAACCTGAAGTGGTCGGTTCTTGAGTCCAGGTGCAGGAGCTATAAGTCCAGGTGTATCAATAATGGTAAGATTAGGACAGTACTTATACTGCACTTTCACAATAATCTCCTTAGCAGAGAATGGACTTGGCTCTTGTTCCAGCCTCATGTTCTCAGCTTCAATATAAGCCTAACTCACAAAAATCATATCAGATATTATCTTATCATTAGTCAAAAACAAAACTCACAGAATTATTAATAATAATAAAATAACCTGAATTTGTGAGAGAGATTTAGGAAGAGCAACAGAAGGATCATCATCGGATCCAAGATGACAAAGTGGGAATTGACATAAAGGATCATATTTCATATGAAGAGTAATAGGCCGGCGAGTTTTAGTTCCACCGCCGACGTGGTTAAACTGAAATCCCATTAGAGCTTCAACAAGTGCGCTTTTACCATCAGTCTGCTGACCTACCACAAGCACTGCTGGTGCCTCAAATGGAGTCTCTAATTCTTGCGCTAATGCGTGTAACTCGTTGTAAGCCTCGTAAATACTCCACCGCTCCTCAATCTCCGCTTCTGCCGAAGTTTCTTCCTCAACCGTCACCGATTTTGGAGCTGTCATATCCTCCGACATTGTTTTACGAAGAAGATAAACAGAAGAAGAGTGTCTTCTCTACTCTTTAAGTCTTTAGATTACATTTTTTTTTTTCTCTTTTCTAATCCCACACGCGCATCAATGGCGCGTTGTGTAAACGTTTAAATAGTAATAGTTCACCTCTAAATTAAAAAAATAAAAGAGCGCGTGAGGAGAATACAAGGATACAAATATTATCACAAAGGGACATTAAAATAATTTTTCTTTTGTGTTACAGAATTGTGATTACTGATGAGAGTTATTGAGAGATCAGCTATATTTTTAGGAAACTGAGGATTTGTATGACTTGGATATTTTCCAATTTATAAAATTTTCTTTTAAAAAAGTCTCGTGTATGGTGTATCTACTACTAATAGTGTTACTCTCAACTCTCAAGAAATGAAAATAGTGTGACCAAATGAAAAAATTTCAACTTCTATTTGTCCAAGAGAGATTGAATCTAACAACACTAGCTTAGAATCCAAAAGGAGACTTAGTCCGGCTACCTCCTTCACCGTATTGCTCGTTCCATTTTCTCAATTCGTTCATCGTCGTTGCATCATAAGCCACAGATGGACTTACCTGCCATTGCATTTACATGATGCAGTTTCAAACACACAAAAAAATAAACATAAAGAGAAAATGATGTTTTTTCTTAAAATAATACCTTAGCTTTAGATTGAATGAAGTCATCCAAACTCAGAGGCCGTAGTTCAGGAGCTGCATTGGCTACTGAACCCTGAGAATTCAACATTGCAAAACCATAAGAGTGATTACAACAAAATCATTTCCTGCGACAATAAGTGTATATGTCCTTATACCTTGTTTTCTTCTTGTAACAATTCTTGAACAGGTCTGTATGCAGCAGCTATGCATAGATTCTGCAATGTAAAAGAAAGCAAAGGAATTATAACTAGTCTCAATCATACTCAAACTTGTAAATTCAACCGCAAAATGACCACACCTTCAAATCACTTCCTGAATATCCTTCGGTTTCTTTTGCAAGTTTATCAAACTCGAAACCAGTTTCAAGATTTTCCGGAGTCAGAAATATCTTCAAGATCTTCAACCGGTTTTCAGCATCTGGTAAATCGACATATATCCTATATACAGAAGCTCAAAGGAATGAGACAAATAGTCCAAAGCGAGAAACTGGAAACTATAATTAATGTTATTACCGTCTTGGAAGCCGACGAATGACAGCATCGTCAAGATCAAAAGGTCGGTTAGTAGCACCAAGAATGAGAATCCTTTGGCTATCTTTTGATCTAAGTCCATCCCAAGCTGCCATAAACTCATTTCTCATTCTTCGTGTTGCTTCATGCTCAAAAGCACCACCACGAGCGCCTAACAAACTGTCAACCTACCCAACAACCAAAGAAATTGCAGTCAGTCTTTGAGAAACAAAGATCGCCAAATAGAAATGTTATCAATAAAGCTAAACTGTTCCTCACCTCATCAACAAATATTATTACAGGCGCTAGTTTGCTTGCAAAGGAGAACAAAGCCTTTGTGAGCTTCTCTGCATCTCCAAACCACTGTGTCAAACAATGGAACAAAGTTGACTTAATCAGAACTAATCAAAGGTGATGTTGACTTGAGTTATAATCGGCACAGTTTAAGGGTCTATGTACCTTTGAGGTGAGTGTTGAGCCAGTTATGCTAATGAAGTTTGCACCAGCTTCTGTTGCAAGTGCTTTGGCAAGTAGTGTTTTACCCGTACCAGGAGGACCAAAGAGCAATATGCCTTTACACGGCTGAAAAAAAGACACGCTATCAAGAAAACCCACTCGAGGAAACTACAAGTCCATAGGCAAGAAAATAGTGACATGCATATAACAGGATGTAATACCCGCAAGAGATTTCCACGGGTGAAAAGCTCTGGTCTTCTCATGGGAAGAATAACCAACTCATTTAGTGCCTTTTTCACATGTTCAAGAGCACCAATGTCGTCAAACTTGACCCCAATTTCACCAGGAGGAACCACAGCTGATACAAAATTGCTTTCATACTCATCCTTTGCAATAGTCTGCAAAAGACAATATTCTTTGTTAGCATCATTATTACTCAAAAGAGTATTTCAACATCCATTTTCCAGAGAGGTAAGAAACTAAACCTTCAAGTTATGTGAGGGCTTTCGAGAAATATCTTCTTGTGCCTTTAACCTTTTGACTGAAATCTCAATGCTTCAAAAGAGGAAGACAATAGTAAGATAGAAATCAAGGATTAATCATAGACCTCCAAGATAAATCAACAACGATGCCATTACCTTTCACGAGGCAGAATCAGCCGGCCTTCTTTAATCGATGGGCTTGGACAAGAAGACAAATAATGGTTTCTGGCCCAGCCAATAACTTTCTCAGCTCCTGCAAAAATAAAAATAAACAAGCTTCTCAGCTCTTTCGGTCACTCTCCAAGTATCTGAGGTTTCAACACAGAAAGCAAATACTAAAATAAAATGAGCATAGCATATAGTAAAGGCAAGCTTAATATCCTCAATCAGAAACTCTATCCATCTACACACCACTGCTAAGGCATAACAATATTGCTAAAACATAACAAGCAAACACATACATAATAAACCAAGTATTTCATAGGAGTTACACACTTTGCTTTGTTAAAATCACATCATCGGTGTTCACTTGGTACAAGTCTGTGCATAATAACTCGTTTTCCTCAAGCACCTGGGAAAAAGGTTCTCAGAGTGTTACAAGAAAACATCACAAGTTAACTACATTTATTTAAACGAGATTTCATCTAGATCTATGTACCGTAAGTAGCTCATTTAAATTGCTCCGTGATATCACAATTCTTCTATCTTCTCCAAGTTGTTTGTTGAATACTACGAGATTATCTTCTTCCTGCACCAAGATTAGAAAAGAAGAAAACAAGTACGACATTAATAAACAAGACATGGGGAACAAGAAATCTCAATAGTCTGGATATGTGGGCATTTGCATCCCCAACTATTGATTGCAGATGAATTTACTCTTCTCTTCAAGGAGGCTTGGAAAAAAGTTTGTGTAATTTTATATATATATCAAAGTCAAAAGTTTTTCAAATAACTTTCTCCTTATATCTATAACCTAAGAGGAATTACTATTTCTCAATAGAAATAATGATTCTAACCAAGCTATGCAATCTCGCTGAAGTAGGAAAAAAACATATCGATGCAACTTTCATCGCTCATCCAAAATCAGGTAAGAAAGTTATCAAAAGGTATAAGGCATACCTTAGGAGGAAGTAGGGTCATAACATTAGTGAAGAGCTTGTATATCTCATTTTCATCTGATTTTTTCCCTCCGGTGAGTCCCTCAGTAAGACGCTTCAACGGAAGGGGCTGCAAGACACAAAGGCATGCATGATAAATATTTTGGAGTGTAGGGGATGGGATTTATCAAATGTAGACCAACATATGGAAATATTGTAATGTCAAGAATGTAAAGCAAAGCTTGCGAGCCTACATTCCGAGTCTTGCACATGCAAAGCTAGTTTAACCACAAGTGTCAAAATGCTACTGATACACAAAGTCAGGACTCAAGATGTTGAATAACTTAATACATTTAGTGGTTGATGTGCATATGAGACCACAAATTTTAAGAAATTACCACAAAGGTGCTCAGATTCTATCACCCAAATTACTTTTTTTTTAATGTTTAACAAACATACCAGCTTTGCAAGGCGGCCAAAGTTTGGGAGTATCATCGTCTGTTCACAAATAAAAAAAAGGACAAGAAAAACAAAGGATTCATTTAACAATCAATGATAAAAGAAGAGCCAATGAACAATTACACGTGAGAAAAGCTTACAAATTTTGGTCTCTCTTTTGAGCCTGTTTCAATCTTGTTCTGACCGCAGATCATTACCACAGGACCTGACAATTTATCAAACATTTCCTGAACTTTTTCTACAAACTCATTTCGTTTGGACTTAGGCACAGCTCTAGACAACCACTGGGACGAGTCTGGAAAATAGACAATAAGTGGTTGTGTGGATTGCAGAACCTACAAACACAAGAAAATAACAGAATAATTGAGAAAGAAAAGTCCTGATATACTTGTTACTAGTGCAAAAGACACTGCAAAAAGAAAATCCACACTTTAGATAACTTTAATGTTTTAAAGGAGGTTTGTAAGATTCAGTGTACGTCACAGTTCTCAGAATACCAGAAAAAATTCCTGAAACTAAACGAAGCGGAACCCTCGAGCGGAATATGTTAAATTAAGGATGCTTCCAAGTTTTGTTTGCCTTGGAGAAGGTGTATGCTAACTGCATTGAAATTCCAGCTACTATAGACTTCACATCTTAGAGTAGACATCTCATATTTTAAGCCTTAGAATGCAACATACATATGTTGAACATCCTTATATATTAAGTTTCAACTCAAACTAGATACAAAGTCATGAGTACTTGGTACTGTTGAATACATTATCTGATCTAAACTCTTAAGAATTGAAAATGTACACATTTAGAAACCTAACGTAGATTCCAGACATACCTCACTTAAAGCATCCATGGCAATGTAGCCATCTTCTGCCTGCATATCCAAATCATGCTTTAGGTCTCCAACTGCACAGAAAATTTATAGGTTAGCTACATTTACGTATGATGTCAATTGTCTACATACACGAAAATTCTCCAAATATACAGTGATTACATGTCAGCCATATAGACCATTATGAAGTAAATATACCATCTATCCAGTGCATATGTAGCTTGTGGGAGTCCTCTGTTGGCTTCTTCTCGCTTCCCTCTGATGATGTATCACCTTCATGGTCAAATATGACTGCAACACGGTTTCCACTCACCTCATAGACCTCTCCACGTTGTCCGCTAGATAATGGCCTGCAGATATCGAAGTATATAAAATTTAGCTGAAGACAAAACACAGGATATCTACTACCGTTCATGCATAATGATTTAGCATGCAATAGAAGTTTGTTACTTCCAGAGCTCTTTGAGTTCACCATATGTTGTAAAAGAATCGAATGCACAAATGTCACATTTACAGCATCAATCCTACACCAGTATTACTTAAATCAAACGCCCTAAAATCACTGCCAAGGCGTATACAAACTATCATAATCAAGGTCCATGTGGCACGGTGGCAGTTGACGAGAAATACTACTAATACGAATAGGCAGAGCAAGCAGAGATCAAGTAAAAAAAATATGAGACAGTGATAGAAGATATATGAACGTATTATTCTTCAGAAATTTGTGTTGAAGAATTTATATCTTTAGAGCACAGTTAGAAAATAATTATCACACAAGTGATATAGTAAACTACCTGTGCTTTGCATCACCCTTCTTAGAAGACCCAACATATTTTACTCGATCCCCTGCAAACAATGTAAACACAAATAGAAATGGTAAAAGAGTGAAACATTAACAGCATAAAGAGAAATTAGGAATCTGAAAAATGAATGAGGAAAGAGTGAAAGGCTAAATAGAGAAAGATAACACCAAGAAAAGTATGACTAGATCGGATAAAAAGTTACTAAATCAAATTGCTGTAGCAAACCGTTACATTTAAGTCTACCTAGCACTTATAATGATGAAGATGGTTTTTAGAGCCTTGACATCGATGGTTACCTTTCTTTGCCGGCCGTCTGGCTTTATCAGAATGCTCAACAGCTGCCGCTTCACAAGCTTCACCAGAAACATGCAGTTCTTCTGCTACTAACTGCCACAGTTTAGAGCAGATAAGTCAATATTCAGCAATTTCTGAAACTCAATTTAACTGGAAGTCCCTGAAGGTGAAGGGAACAATACAAAGAATCCTATATGAAACCAAGCAATTGCATTCAAACAGGAGGTGTGGTAAAATCATATGCATATAAGTTCATACAAATAAAGTACAATCAAGGATCAGAAAAACTTGTAAGACAGAGTCTAAGATATCATATGGCATATACACACACATATAACTGAAAAAGATCAATCAGAAAAGACTATATTTTTTTAGCCTAATCATACCTTTTCAAACTCCTCTAGTTTTGGCACAATTTTCTTGATAGCTTCCTCAGAAACCTCGAGACAAGCTTCCTCATTGTCACTCCCATCTGTTTTTGCTTCAGTATCATCCTCATTATGAGCACCAGATTCTTCCTCAGCTTCAGACTCTGTCGTGCTCTCATCTGCTTCCCCTTCTCCGTTCTCACCATCGGATTCAGAATCTTCATTATAGTCATCAGCAAAATCCTGATCCAGAATTGAAAAAGATTACATAAACACACAGAATCAAAAATGGTGCATAATATAGGAAAATTACTTATAAGAATCTCACATAAGGGGCAAGAACGCTACTGTCAAGAACCAACAGGGGAACTTTTATATCTCGAGCAAGTGCTCGTACCAATCTCTCTCGGTAAAGCTCAGTGCCTGAATAAACCATAAATTTTCCTCAGTCATCTTATTATTTTCTCGATAATTTTGATAACAGACAAGCAACATCAGAACACTGGTCTGCACTTCTTTATAGTCAATAACAAACCTGGAACACCCTGGAGCAATATTCTTCCACCTGAAGAATCTAAACGGGCACCATATACGGAAGTAGCATTCTTTTGTCTTATATGTGAGGTAACACATTCCACCAAAATATTTTTAGTGTGATCGCTGTGAAAGGAGTAAGAGCAGAATCCATAATCAATACTGGTGAAAGAAACATGATAACAGACAAAAATATATGTTAGTAGATTATTACTGGATATAGTAAGGGAAGGTCTCCCAGGAAAGCTGTATTTCTTCCCAAGGCTGGACTCTTCGTAAGAACTCGTTTTTGAATCTTTCTCGTCTATTCAGGAATGGTGACTCCTTCTTTTTGCATTCACTGGCAAGTTTTTCATTATTAAGCCAATCTATCTGGTCTTGTGCTCCAAGTTGAGCATGAGAATCTAAATGCCCAACACCACCATTAATTTTCTCCTTCCCGGTTTTTCCATCATCTACACCATTCCCTTTGTTCAAAGAGACTTGTTTATCCTCACTAGCATTCCTTCCATCACCATCAGAACTAAAACTACGCAATTGGCTATTACTTAAACAATTTCCCGAGGCAATATTACCACCATGAGAAGAAAATGAAGTAAGAAGAGATCTTCTTGTCAAATTTGCATTACTGTTAAAATCATTAGTTAATGTATAAGTGAATCCATAAGATCTGGACAAAGTATAGTTCCGGATGGCTGGTCTAACTAAGTATTTGACTTGCTGCAATACCAATCCCCATCTCTGGTTCCTCTTTATTGCCCTTGAATACATCACAAAGTCCCTTCTCTAAGAATCCAATATAACTATATGAAAAAAATAAGAAGATATTATTGATTTAAAATCACTTTCAGGGTCGAGAGTTCCTATACTATCCAACATATATGCATTGCAAAATAGATTCTATAAAAGAAAAATTCGTATTGAGGAATAGTAAACTTAAGGAAATTAAATAATGAAGAACATATAAAATTAATGGAACGATTTTGACGCATAAAAGCAAAATCCTATGTAATAAAACACAATGAGATATGGGCACCAATAGAGAAATGATGGTTTATTACAAAACACGAACCTTTAACAGAGATGGACAAAACCAGTTCTATTCATTCCCCAGCTTTGTGAACAATTTTAATCCGGCTTGGGGCAACGGAAATGGGATTAGAAAGATAGGGTGGAAGAAAGAGAGAGATCCCGACAGAAGAGAGAGACCGACCTAAGTACAAAGTAGGTTCCTCTGAAGCAAGTTCGGCTTCGTGACGCAATGTTGTCGTTTTGACGCAACAGTCTCTCACTCTCCATTCATATAGTGGATATGGGCCGAAATTTTATAGGCCCATTAAAATATAAAGTCGGTATATTTAGATAAAAAATGCCCAACGTATTTTACAATCGTACCAACTTGAGCCGCCGCGCTTATCTCGAAACTTGCAGAGAGAAGCCGTTTACTTTTCAGGGAAAAAAACCCTAGGAGAGAGAATTAAATCCAGAATGGCGACAGCGAACGTGGCGAATCCTAGCCGTGGAGGTGGTAGAAGAGGCGGAGGACCTATGGATGATGACAAATTGGTCTTCGAGACGACCGAAGGGATCGAGCCTATAACGAGTTTCAATGATATGGGAATAAAGGAAGATGTGCTTCGTGGTGTATACGAGTATGGTTTCGAGAAGCCTTCAGCGATTCAGCAGAGAGCTGTTATGCCGATTCTTCAAGGACGCGATGTTATCGCTCAAGCTCAATCTGGAACCGGGAAAACATCTTTGATTGCTCTCTCCGTTTGTCAAGTCGTTGACACCTCCTCTAGAGAGTATGTTTCTGTTGAAGAAACCCTAATTACTATGTTATGATTCATTGATGTTCAATTAGAATGAGACTTGATTTTCATTACTATGTTATGCTTTTAGATTAGATTTTGATTTGAGTTATTCTTTTAGGTTTGGAAGATCTTTTTTTACAGGTTTAACTTATCTATTTGGTATTTTCTATTGTAGGGTTCAGGCTTTGATATTATCCCCAACGAGAGAACTGGCTTCACAAACAGAGAAGACTATTCAAGCTATTGGATTACATGCTAATATTCAGGCACATGCATGTATTGGTGGGAAGAGTGTTGGAGAAGACATCAGGAAGCTAGAGCATGGTGTCCATGTTGTTTCTGGGACACCTGGTCGTGTCTGTGACATGATTAAGAGGAGAAGTCTACGTACCAGAGCTATTAAACTTCTGATTCTTGATGAATCTGATGAAATGCTGAGTAGAGGGTTCAAGGATCAAATCTATGATGTTTACAGATATCTTCCACCTGATCTTCAGGTCCCATTTCACTCCCTTAATGCTTGAGTTTCTTGGTTGTAATTGCATTATGTTATGGATTGCTTGATTGAATGTTCCCTGACAAATTTTGGTAGCTATTAGATATGACAAGCTAAATTCTGCTCTAACATGTTTTTAACCTAATACATTTATTTATAGGTTTGCTTGGTGTCTGCAACTCTTCCCCACGAGATTTTGGAGATGACAACCAAGTTTATGACGGAACCAGTGAAGATTCTTGTGAAGCGTGATGAGTTGACTCTTGAAGTATGTTGCTTCTGCTGCATCTGCATACTCGTTGCTGTTTATTTTATCCTAGGATCACACTCATTTATTTCACTAGCTGACTCTTGTGGTAAACCTTTTCAGGGAATTAAACAGTTTTTTGTTGCTGTTGAGAAGGAGGAGTGGAAATTTGATACGCTCTGTGATCTTTATGACACACTTACAATCACTCAAGCTGTTATCTTCTGCAATACCAAACGAAAGGTAATTCTGGCTCTCAGCTTTAGTTATGCAACTGTATCTCAATTATTTGAATTGGTTTAGGGTTTCCAGTTACTAATTTTGTTAACAGTAGGCTTCTAGAAATGCTATCATAACTTGATTTGGCATCTTGTAAACGTCCTTCAAAATCTGTTGTAGATTACTTAAAATCTGTACTACCCAGTGGCGGATCCAGTAAGACAACAGCAGGGGCATTTGCCCCCCATGAAATTTCAAAGTTTCCCCTACATTTTTAAGAAATTGTTAAATTGCCCCTTATAAATTTTTTAAAAAATGCACCAGTGCCCCTCCTAATTTTAGGTTCTGGATCCGCCTCTGGTACTACCTACAAATTTGTAGTTGATTGCATTGGCGTCTTAGTTTATCCTGTGATGCTTTATAAACTTTGTTTTCAATGTTTCTTGTAATTAGTTTACTTTCCTTTATGGTTTCTTTTCAATGCATCTCTGTATCTCTTACAGGTGGACTGGCTAAGTGAGAAAATGAGAAGTAACAACTTCACCGTCTCATCAATGCATGGGGACATGCCTCAGAAGGAGAGAGACGAGATCATGAATCAGTTTCGGTCAGGTGACAGTCGTGTTTTGATCACAACAGATGTATGGGCACGTGGAATTGATGTGCAACAAGTAAGTATAGTTGTGTAGATAATAATGTGGTGAAAATGTTTAGTCTCCTTTTGTATTAAGGTCTCAGATTATGTGCCATAAGCTTATGGTAAAGGTTGAATTGACATGATAATTTTTTCGTTAACAGGTTTCTCTTGTCATCAATTATGATCTTCCCAACAACCGTGAGCTCTACATCCATCGTATTGGACGGTCTGGTCGTTTTGGGCGTAAGGTAAGTAATTTTTTCAAATTTGTGCATTGTTTGTTCACTGTTGACATAGATTTGAGTAGTCTTAGAGTGGATACCTTTTTTCTAAATAATTATATGGTTATGGTTATAGGGTGTTGCGATCAACTTTGTTAAAAGCGATGACATAAAGATCCTCCGAGACATTGAACAGTACTACAGTACCCAGATTGATGAGATGCCAATGAATGTAGCTGACCTTATCTAGAAGACCTTATCTGAGATTTTTTGTGAAGGTGTTTATGTTCTTTCAGTGGGAAGTGTTTGAATGAGAAAACATTGCATTATCTTATGAGTTCTTTTTTTCTTTAATGGTAAATTTCTTTTCCTCGTAATTGATTTTGGGGATTTGATTGCATGTCAAATCTCTTAGCTATCATTACTTGTAATTTGTAAGACTTGTGGTCGACAATTGAAATGGTTCAGTGTGTTTCTCATTTTTGTAAAAATTGTCTTTTGTTTGCAGAGAAGCAAGCAAGTGATAACGCAGGCAGCTTCAATAAACATGAGTTTGATGATAATTACATCATAAATGCTCAGAAAAATGTCTATGAAAATAAATATGTAAAATCAGAAGTGTGGGTATAACCAGGAATCAGATCATGTGGCACAAAATCAAATATTTTGTCTTCCAAAGAAGTATGGAGATAATTCCTTCTCTTGCTGCAACTAAGCTTTGATGCTCAATCTCTCTTAAATAGGTTCCATGTGTGGAAAACTGAATACATTGATGGAAGGTGCAATGAAGCTTCTCTAGCTATTGCTAAGATGATTCCACTCCTGTTCAAATGCAGAATCCCAAGAGGGGAAACACTCTTTTCCAATCAATATCGTCGGATAGTCTTTCTGGGACCAATGAGATACTGAATAGCAGTGAAATACCAATGAAGAAAGTTGAATCTATTTCGGATTTGGAAAATAATGGTGCTGCAAAGCTTCTAAAGGATACCAAGGCAAGCAAAATCTTTGAAGAATATCCTTGCATATATGCCAGTGCTGGTGATTTGAGAATAGGAGATGTCGAAAGCTTGTTAAATAACTATAAACAGCTTGTTTACAAATATGTGTGCCTTTCCAAAGGACTGGGTGATGCCAACATCTTTAGCTCCATCTAGTTTACCCTTGCAAGCATCGTCCGGTCTTCATACGTCTAAAGAATCTGAGGATCATATAACATCGTCTTCAGATATGCAAATGGAAAGGGAAAGTGACAGGAGCGTTGATGATTTGATCCGAGCTCTTCAGGGTGAAGGGGAAGGTGTTGATAAGCTCACAGATGTAAAACAAGAATCAGTTTTGGTTCAAGGAAAGGATAAAGAACGTAACTGCAATGTGCTAGGAGAAGAAGATGCGAAATACATTAATGAGGGAAGATTCGATGTAGGGGAAGCAGAGGTCAGATGATAGTTAAAATGCCACCCAATTGTTTCTTTCAGCTCTTAGTTTCGAGGGTGACTAGAGAGCTGTATGAGATGAAGGCTATCACTGCCCACTCTTTGTTTCTCTACGATTTGATTTTGGAGGTGGCTCCTCAACGTTTATCAATCATGATGTAACTCTTGACATCTGCTTATTTCATACAATGAGAGTATGAGAATAACATTTTCCAGATTGTTGGATACGAAGTAGAGTTGAATGGGTTGACTGAATTTGCTAAGTAATGGTGTTTGTTAATTGACAATAGTAGAAAGCTGACTCGGATGTAAAACTTGAAAGTCAAAAGACATGGCCATGGAGTAAACCTATACACACTCATGGATGATATCTCATGCATTGGTAAATTGTTTAAGCCCATGTTGCAGACAAACTTTGAATCACGTATTCCATGATCAATAAAAAGTACATAAGACAAGACAAGGCTCTGGTGCTCTGCGAGCTTTGTCTCTAGCAAGTGTGAGTGAATCAAGTTAATGCGGAACCTCGTAAGAGCATTTGATCAAGAACCTGAACTCGGATTGACAAACTTTTCTTAATCGAGTTGGGGACTCGGGAGTTATTTGAGTTCCAATCAAATTAATACACGTGGTAGGCAGAAACAAAACTATATCCCTCACCAAACCGGGTAAAATGCGATCGCTCAAAATAATTTAATCCGTTAAACCGAACCGACCAGGAGAATAGGGATCGACGACATCTGAATCAAGGAAGAAGACTCGACGAGTGAAGTGAGCTGGTTTCCGATGAAAACGCCGACGCTCTTTCTCCTTCTCTTCCTCGCCTTAGTATCCGTTATTACTTCGTCAAGCAACGGCCATGGAGAATGGGAGATCCTCACTGAGCAAAACTTCTCTTCCCAGATCCGTCTCCACCCTCACGTCCTCCTCTTTGTCACCGTTCCATGTATTCTCTCTCTCTTTAGTTCTCTCTCCGAGTCTCGCGTAACTTTCCGTCGAAATGTACTTGTGATAAAACTGATCGGAATTTGTTCTGTTAAGTACTTGGGATGAGTCTGATCGGATTCAATGTCCTTATTTTATTTTCTGTTTTGATTTATTGCTGAGTTATAGGGTGTGGCGAGTCAAGATCCCTTAAGAATGAAATTACTGAGTTGGTTCAGAGTAGGGAGGAGTTTAAATTATTGAAGTTGAGGATCGTATACAGAAACTCAGAAAAGGTGCTAGCACAAGCCATTGTTGCTTCCAACGAATTATCAGTTTTGTACTATCACAATACTTTGCCTTACAACTATCTAGGCAAACTCCGAGCTTCAAACATATTGTCATCTATACATCCTTATCTGACCTCTACTCCTGAAGAATTCCCTATCAAACATTTGAAGTCTCCAGAGAGTTTGAAAGTTTTCCTTGAATCATCTGATAAGGCTTTAATTCTCTTCGAATTTTGCGGGTGGACAACTACACTACTCTCTCAGTTGAAGAAAAATGTAACTGAAGATAACCTTTGGCAGGGTGAGTAACGTGATTCTGTTCTGTTGTTGTTGATACTGGGTCTACATGACTAGGGATTATCGTGATATAATGAGACTGTTTATGTTCCTTTCATATTTTTGATGTTAGTTTGACTTCTAAAGAGTTTTCCTGATCTCCTAATAGATTAGGCTATTACTTTGCTAGGGTGAGTGAATTCTACAAATACGAAATTATTCTCCTTATTAGCTGTCAACTAGATTACTCTCCTTAAAATGAAGGAGGAACTCTTCGTTATTGCATTTTGTTTTCTTAAAGCATTCTACCAGATGTCATGTGATGGTCACTATAATAGCTGAAGCTCTTTTTAGTTTTATCTATCGAAAATTTCAATGTTTGGCTAATCATTAGACATTCCGATCATAACTTTGCAGGAAACATCTCTAAAAGGGTAGAAACTGATCGAGTGCTCAATCTAAGAGGAAACAATAACCAGAAGGTGGCTGGTAGATTCTCACTCCATGTATAGATGATGTTGATATGTTCTTGTAGGTGCATTACTTCTATAGTGTTAATATCCTTTGCACCCTGGAAACAGGCTATGCAGAATGGAAAAATATGTGTGGGCTCCAAAGTGGATTTGGTAGAGTTCCTTGGCTTGAGGATTTTAGCTATGTCAATGATACCGCTGCTTTGCAGGAAAATGGCAGGGTAAATCTGGATTTTGGACAGACATGTAACCATGAAGAGTTCAAGAAATTTAGCTCATTCCTCTCGAAGTTGCTTGCCACCGCGGAGGAGTTTTCTTTACCTCCTGAAAGGCAAAAATTTGGGCTGATCACAGAAGAATCATTGGCTTCATCGTTTAATATTGGAGAATCTGATTTGTGGGCAGCGGTCCTTCAGCTGGCAGGATGTCCACATTGCTCAAAAGTTTTCAAAGCCGAGGACGACATTCAGAGATTCTTAAAGATGGAAAATCCGATAGTCACAGAGGTATGGTTCTCTTTATGTGTCATTGGTTTTGCATATTCATGTATCTTTACCCTGTTTTTGAGGATCAATAATACAGCTAGATGAGTATGTAAGTTTAAGTGGGACCCTGTACTTGTTGTATAGATTATTGGGTAGAAACCACTCTATAACTTAAACTTCGGAATGTAACTTTAAAGGGAAAAGTGGAGCTCATGTCCTGTTTAGACTTTAGAGTACTTGATTCAAATGACATGTTGCTATAAATCCACGAAGTATAATCTTGATTAAAACCTTTTATACATTTCTGTTTCTTATTTTATCTGCAGAGTGTAGTGTGATAAGAACTGGGTTTTTATTTGTTTTCTATTCAAACGTCCATAGCTGACAAAACCTATACAGTGAAGACTTTTTTAACTGATATTGCATTACTCCAGTGAAAACATACCAATATAAGTAGATATATATGTTGTTTGAGTCAAAACATTTTGAAATTGTAGTTGCATTTCTCTTCGAAGCTTATATAGTTATGTCCATTTGCCTTACGTACATATTTGTTTTTCTCATGTAGCTGGAGGATGACCGGCAGGACCATGGATCGTTTTTCCCTGCAAGTAAACCGTCGGTTATTCTTTTTGTGGATAGGTCGAGTGGGTCCTTGGAGGACAGGAGGAGTAAGAAAGCACTTGATACTTTCAGAGAGGTAGCTGCACAGCATAAATGGTCTGACATAAAACACTGGGAGAATGATATTAAGTATAAGAACTCTGTTAGCCAGGCTGATCAAGAATCGAGCTCCATGTCACTTCCGAGAACTGTCCAAAAGTTTAAGACTATTAAGTTAGAAAAAAAGGTCTCTTTTGTGATTTTGGATGGGGATAAAAATGTAGCGCTAGATACTATAGCACCAGGTATGGAAGGCAGTTCCCTGCAGGAGATGCTGACAAATCTTCTTCACAGAAGGAAAGAGAGTAAATTGAGCTCGATAGCTAAGGATGTTGGCTTCCGTCTGTTATCTGATGATGTGCACATAAAAGTGCTGGATGCGTTACCTTCACAAACAGAAGCTATGTCTGGTCCAGACACAAGTTCATCTTCTGCAGAAGGCTCCAGTGAAAATGTTCTTCACCCTAAAGAAGGAGAGCAGAACAGGGTCAGTGTGAGTTCTGAAGAAAAAGATGAAATGAAATCCTTTGAAAGTGAATCCTCCTCCCCCAATGATGAAGAGCAGGTTACTAAAAACATAAGTGACCAATTACCAATGGCAGAAACCGATAAGAGTAAGGTTTATTTAACAGAAACTGTTAACGAAGAGATCAAGGTCTCGTTGAACTTGGACCCGAAGGAAGATTTAGTACATAGTTTCTCGGGTTCGTTTTTCTTCTCCGATTCAAACCATGCGTTACTTAGGGCTCTGACTGGTGATGTAAGGATTCCGTCAGCAGTAATAATTGACCCTGTTTTACAACAGCACTATGTCCTTCAAGATGAGTTAGCATTCAGTGAGTCATTGGTAAAATTTCTTCATGGATATCTCAATGGAAGTCTATCACCTTACACACAGTCTGAATCTACCATTCAAATTCCTAGAAAAGCTACAGTTCCACCTTTTGTTAATCTGGATTTTCACGAGGTCGATTCTATTCCCCGTGTCACTGTCAATACTGTCTCCCACATGGTTCATGGATGGAATCAATCCAGTACAGAGAAGGCTCCCTGTCCTTTGTGCCAGGACGTTTTGGTCCTTTTTAGCAATAATTGGTGTGGGTTCTGTCAGAGGATGGAGCTAGTTCTGCGTGAAGTATACAGATCACTAAAGGGATATAATGATATAATACAAGAAGGATCCAGGAATAATCAAAGGTTTTTCAACTCAGGTACTTTATTACTATGTGATTAGATTGACTAATGTTTCTATCTGTGTATATTTCAATATGAAGATGCTTTCAAATTTTTCTTCAGTTTCTTATTCGGTCGTTTTTTTGTGTTCTGAAGCGGAGACACCAATTAATGGCGAAAATCTAAAATCTCCACTTATCTACTTAATGGACTGCACGTTAAATGACTGCAGCATGATTCTAAAATCAATCAATCAGGTACTTCTTGTGAAAGCTTGTCAGATTCTAGTGTGGTTTTTTTTTATTCTTGTATATGCATATCACAGTATTGCATTGCATTTGTGCAATGGAAACAATTCTTCCTTTCGAACCACCGTTAAATATTGAGAGCTTATGATTGTACACACCATATTCTTCTTTCTGAAACCAGTATTCACTCGTTCTTATTGATCTGCTATATTGCAGAGGGAAATTTATCCTTCTCTGGTACTTTTTCCAGCCGAGAGAAACGAAGTTATTCTATATAAAGGGGAGACGTCTGTAACTGACATAACAGAGTTCCTAACTCGCCATGCGAATAACTCTCGTGAGTTTTTCAGTAAGTCAACATCTGCAACCTTGTTAATTACACATATGTGCTTAATATAATCTCTAAAGATACACCATGACCTCACTGTCTGAAATTCCAGAAAAAGAAATTGAGGAACATGGTTCTGTTTAATTTTAATATGTTTTGCAACTCGTGACTTTGTTTTTTCCTTCGGCCTTAGTTGTTTCTGAAAACATCATTTTTTTGCTGAGGAAGGCTTCTGGCTTTTTTTATACTTCAGTTTTGATCTTGAGCCTAAACAAATCAAGTTATACATCTTTCTTGCAGAAATCCTTCCAACTCTGTATGGGAATGGAAGAAGAAACTCAAACAAATTCGATCAATCTTCATCTGAGTTAAACAATAAAGGGACAAATGGTGATAAGCTTGTTGAGGTTTTATTAAGGAACAGAGAGCCCACTGAAAGAGATGTAAAACATGACCAGGTCAATTCCCAGTCGCCTCCAGCACACTCTCTCAAAACGGCTACGCAAGTGAAAACCGGAACAATCCTGGTGGCTACAGAAAAGTTAGATGCCTCCCAACCGTTTGCCAAATCAAAGATTCTGATCATAAAAGCAGGCCCCGAATTTGGTTTCCTGGGTCTAATTTTCAACAAAAGGTTAAGATGGAAATCATTCCCTGACCTCGGCGAAACAGCTGAGCTCTTGAAAGAGACTCCTCTATTGTTCGGAGGTCCTGTAGTTGATCCAGGAATACCACTTTTAGCTCTGACCCGAGAGAGAGAAACTTCCATGAACCATGATCACCTGGAAATCTCACCAGGAGTGTATTTTCTAGATCATCAATCAGTGGCCCGTCGAATCCAAGAGTTGAAATCAAGAGAGCTAAATCCAAGTGAGTACTGGTTTTTCTTGGGATACTCAAGCTGGAGTTATGAACAGTTGTTTGATGAGATCAATCTTGGAGTATGGGATGTTGATAACAACGAGATTGGCTTTGTTTGGCCTTGAAGCTCATGAAATGTGTTTCTTTTACATTTGTTTTTTAAAAAGAAGAATAGAAGATGGTAAGAACCCATCATAGGTCAACTGTAAGACTAACACTTTTAAATGTCTTCTCTACAGATAGATTTACAAATGCTTTTAGTTCTTCAACCCCTGTTTTTGTTGCATTTGCTCTCTCAAGTTTCCAAGAGGCCCATATGCTTTATCCTTCTCTTCTCTCCCACAATCACATTTCCTCTTATTTAGATTCGCACCACACTTCAAACACATTCCTTTACAAGCAGGATCACATATTGCGGTTATGGTGATCTCTAAATGAACTAAGTCTCTTATATGCTTTGAGATATCTATTTCTTTCACCTCAGGTGGAAAATGAAGCTTATCCTCCCAATCTATCCATGGATCATCATCTTCATCCTCGTCTTCTTCTTTACCATTCGACAATCCAGAGAAGGAATTGGCTTTGTCATTACCGAATGTGAATCCTAGATCAATGACATCAGGTTCTTCTACTGGCTCTTCGGTTAGTAATAGTGAGAAGTTGGAGAAGATGCTCTCACCTGTTAGCTCACCACACCTTCAAACACATAAGATAAAACCGGTAAATAACAAAGATAGTTAAGAAGGTGTGATGTGTTCATAAGAAAGCACCTATTGCAGCCAAGTGTGATAACAGTCCTAACAATTCCATCGAGTCTCAACTTCTTCTTCTTCCTAATGACATCAACTGAAACTTGAACCGGTGTGCCATCTGGATAATCCTTGACATCTTTTGTCACTCTTAGTCCCATGGCTGAAGCTCTCTTCTTCGAGGCCTCTGTTGACAATCTTCCCAACCCAAGCCTCTCTAAGGTAGTGCAATATTCCACATGGGTAACTGAAGCATTTCTCCTATAAATAACAGAACCTTCCCAAGGTGACCCAGTGTCTTCGATTTCCTCCTGATCTTCCCAATCCATATCTATTGTGCTAGTCTCTGCAACAGATGAATCCTGACTAACAAATATCTGACTCTTTGCTAGCCTATGAAGCTTATGGGGTTCTGTGAATAATGAACTGATGTGCTTCCTAAAACCAGTGGCAGAAGAGCATAGGCTAAAGGTAGATGTTTTAAGTTTCATTGGTCTTGAGCGTTTGGTCTGTGGTAAGGGAACAACACAAGAAGAAGAGCAAAGCAGAGACATTTCCAAGCAAGGAGACAAAATCAATGAAGGCTTATCAAACTAGCATACTAATAGGATTGGGTTTGTTCAGCTTGAAAGACAAGATGGGGAACAAAGTATACAAGAATCAAACCACCTCAACTACAAAAAAACAACATTTGTTGATGTAGTCTTAATTATAGAAAAGACAGGAAATTTAACAAGGAGAATAATATTAAGAAACTTCTGAAAAAAAAACAAATAATGAATTGGGCATCGAGTTACATGACATCCCAATCAGAGTCAATGTTACTTTTAAGGAATGAGAGTAAATTTAGCTAGACATTTTATCGAACACCTGCTATGCTATGCACCCATTTTTATATAGACAAAAAAAGGACAGACCTTTCCCACTTCCAATTTCACAGCCGAGACAAAAGAAGAAGACAATGATTATCAAATGAAATTGCTTACGACTAACAATTGGTGCTTCAAGGAGGCACTTGCTTAGCCTTTAGACGATCGACTCTGTAATCTTTTGTTTTCTGTCAGAAATGAAACGAGAGAGCTGTTACTCGCCTAGTTTATCCTAAAAACCACCACCAAATTAATTACGGTTCAATAACGGTTTTTCCCGGTTTACTTAAACCAGACTGTGATTCTGTCATGATGAGTCTAACTTCTAAGCTATGAATCAAGATGATACAAAGCTCTCTCTCCCTACCTTAATTCATCATCGCAAACAAAGTCAAAGTCACATAAGCAAATCCAAAAACTGAATTCACTCAAACCCATAAAAAGTCAAAACAACAACAAACAAGAAGCAAACAACAACAAGAAGAGTCATCAAGACACTACTAAACTGAAAATAACAGACAACACTACATAACAATAATAATCCCAAGTTATTTCATCAAACATGGTTTCATCATATATGACTTAATCAGCCTCAGCATAAGCTGTTTCGAGATGAGCTTGTTCAGCTTCTCTAACTTCTTTCTCAGTCTTTCTTCCTTTCTTTGACTTGTAATAAACACTCATAAATGTTCCAACAGCTCTGTACTTCTTTCGACAATGCTCATACAATTCACCATCAAACATTCTCCAGAAGCTCTTCTCATCTAGCTCAGACACTGCATACTGAGGCTGGAATCCATGGTTCTCGATCAGCCATTTCTCCATCCTACGCACAGCTTCTGATCCATCATACTCTTCACCTCTTAGTACAGGACCTGGTGCGTAGTACACTCCTACATCTGTGTACATTTGAGCATCTTCTGTGTCTCCTTGTCTGTTCTCATACTCAAACCCTGTTTCTGGGTATATCTGACCTTTAAGTGGCTGCTTGAAGAGTTTGTGTGGGCAAAGCCAAATTGGATACACCTTGAAAACAAAACAAAAACAAAAAAAACTCATCAATAGAATCTTTAACTTAAAGATGATCAATCAAGAAAATGAGTTTTCGGTTTCTTTACCTCCATTTCACGGTGGACCCATTCGAGTGCATCACCAACCTTGTAAAGAGGAACAAGCATGTCTTGAATAACATGCATATCATGGTAATAGTTCCTGATAGCTTCACCTTGAGTGGCCTTAAGAAGAGAAACTTTTGGAGGCATTAACCAACCAAGAAGGTACCTAAACCAAAACTGATCACCAAACGGAAGAATAAGTTTGCCTTCCCAGTATAAGCACCTTGTGTGTCTGTGGTAGTATTCCCTAGTAGGAATGTACTCAACAAACTGTCCTCTTTTCAATGCGGTCTGTGCGTGTTGGTAGAACCATGGCTTGAACCACCATCCCACATTGTTGATTTTGTTACCTTTCTTCTTTGCCTCTTCTTTAGATGCGTATGTCCCAACCATCATCACACCTTCTGTTGGATTGTAAATCATACCTTCAACGAAATCAGGGATTTTCGTCTTGTCACCGTCTTTAGGGGCGAAAGAATCAATGTAACCTTGAGCTAAGGCTTGAAGATCTCCCTTGACTGGTATGTAAGTGAGTCTCATGTACTCCTTGATTGGTATAAGCTTGATCTCAGCAGCTACAAGGAGTCCAAGTGTTCCTTGCGACCACGGGATAGCGTAGAAAAGATCAGAATACTCATTATCCTTTGTGGCACGGACAAGTTCACCACCAGCTAGAACAATCTCATAAGCCTCAACAGTATCCGCAAACAAACCGTAAAGGTGAGAGCTTCCTTCAATACCATATCCATTGATGAGTCCACCAACAGTAAGGTCATCAAGCTCAGCAACAACAGCCAGAGACAAGTTCATCGGCACAGTGGCACGAGAAATCTGTCCCATGTTGACAAGAGGCTCAACTCTAGCAGTCATCTTCTCCTTATTTATCTCAAGAATGTTACGGAACTCGCCTAAATCAACCTCGAAATGCCGAGCTCTCTTGTAGTCAACATTCCTCATTCCCACAGCAATCCAAGGCTTACGCGCAGTACAGACAAGCCCATCCTTAGCAGCATCCCTATCCTTAAGCCTTTTGATAACTTTCCTGACATTCTCATCATGTTCCTTCTGGCGTTTCTGATATGATTTGGACTCAGACCACATGTCTCCAAGGTAAATAAGGAAGTAGAATGTGAATGAAATTGGAAGGACAATGAAAATGACAATGATCCATCTGAACTTAACAAAATAATCAACCCAAGTCTTCTTTCTCTTAGGCCTTACAAGTGGTGTCTGAAGATCTGACATTTTGAGATTCCTCTCTTCACTACATCAAAAGACAACAAACAATGCTTTAAATCAACCAAACTTGACACTTTCAAATCTATCACTGTACAACAAGGCTCAAGAAAATCAATATAAATCCACACAAAAAAGTCAAAAATAATATAGGTTAATTTCTTGAATCCATAGCCTTATATAATGTATGTGTAAGCACTATAGTGTGAACAGAAAGACAAAGAGACATGAAGTTATCAGTTATGTCGGTTTGACCAAACTAATACACTTTATGGGAAGGACAAGTAAACAGAAAGTACTAGAGTTTAGTTCTACTCCATAGATCTACACATCTACTCTTCCTACAAAGCTATCAGAAGCATTTATGTCTTTGTTTGAGAATTTTTTTTGCTTGGAATTCAAAGAAGGAGATGGTTAAAATTCAAAACGTAAATGGTTTCACCTGTGGTATGTATCAACTATGAACTAAGTTCAAGAGATCTAACGACACAAAAAAAGCAGAGAATGAGAGAGGGATGAAGAAGTACCTGAAGAATCCAAAATGAGAGATAGAGAGATGATGAGATGTGAAAGTGTCTGAGCAGTGAGATAGGATTCTCTTATAAAATAAACGTGATTGAAGCCAGCCTTGGCTTTTTTTTTTGCATTTATTGTATAAAACAAGGTAATTCAATTAAAAAAATATTATAATATATAACTTTTTAAAAATATTAAGATACTGTTTTAATGGTTTGCTATAAGTGGTTTATCTTTTTCTATTTATTTATTTAATTAATTTTTGTTATAATTGCAACTTTGCAAGCAAACAACACATAGTAAGAAAAATTAATGGAGTAACTATATATAGGGATATTTCTTTTAATAAGAGTTATTGTTTATTTATAGGTAAATATGATATATATGGTAAAACATCAACAATTTGAAATTTCTTTAAAAAACAAAATAATCTACTTAACTTTAGAAAATAATATTTTTCTTCAAATTACAGGTACATACAATTATACAAATACTGGAAGACATGTGTCCAATCAAGAAAATATCAATGTCAACAAGAAAAGTTCTAATACAATTTTAAGGGTATTAATTCTTGAATTTTGTTTTCTAAGTGTTTTTGATGAAATAATATTTTCATATCATAATTGTTATACGAATTCTAAATACATCTCAAAAACATTTCGTTTGGTGAAAAAAAGCTCTCAATTAATAATTATATAACTAATGATTTCCTCCCAAGATCCTGATAAAAATATTTTAAAAGTTGGTTATAAAAAATAAAGAATAACCACTTGAACTTTTATTTATTAAAATCATTACTTTTTAAAAAATTAGTTTTGCTTTTAAAGTAATTAATTACTTATTTATTTGAAATAAAAAAATATTTACAGTTATGATTGTCTGTTTGGAAAGTATAGCCAGCTTTTCCGAAGTAGTTTATACGAAAAATGACAACATTTTTTTAGTCACATATACATAACATGTATACAACTACAAATACTCTTTTAATGTAATGTAAACATTATTTTTTCTATTTTGCGAACAACTCACTATCTTATTACTTTCACTTCAAATAAATTTGCTTATGAAAACATATATATAGAACATGGGACATGGTTTTGTCTGCTTATAATTCATTCAGACATTAACCCTTTTTTTAAAGATCACATTTTCATATATCAAAGCGACAACGTAAATCAACTCATACGTCATGTCTGCATCAACAAAACCCGTCTTTGTCCATTTTATTATTTTATGTAATATAATAATTTAATAATTTTGAAAGAAATGTTAATAATTAACCAAGAAACAGGGCCACATAGATCGTGATTTGTGAAGATAATAGCGCTTAGTTACATAATTGTAGTTATAGAAATAGTGAAAGACAAAAAAATGAAGAAAGAAAAAGACAAAAGAGAACGGAGAAACCGAAGAGAGTTGAAAACTATAAACGAGGACTGTCCTCTTCCACATGACCCTGACGTGATCTCAACTCCTTCACGTGATCTCTTCTTTTTTTTTGTATTATTAAACTTCTCTAATCTCTGTTTCCTCCACTTATTAGATTATTAATTTTTGGGTTTCTGAACGTTAATCGAATATTTGGAATTTTAAAAATATGTGTGATTTCATTCGTTTTCTCCGAATCAGTAAATATTCGATTCTTATTTGTTTAGAAATAAACGAATATTCGGATTTTCGAATATTCGTTAAAATCTGAACTATTTGCGAATATTCGATTCGTTTCGTTTTAATTTAAAAATAATTACAAAATTAAATTAAAAAATAAAAATTATACAATTCTCATATATATATATATATATATATATA
>KE158908.1:116525-128868 GCA_000411055.1 Leavenworthia alabamica | reverse complement strand
TTTCGGGTATACCCGATCGGGTGCAGTATTTTGCCCAGGCCTGGGTGCTGTACTGGGTTGCTGCTCAAGTATACTGCACTTATGTTATCACAAAAGACAAGTGTAGCCTTTGTTATTGGACAGTGAAGTTCCAGCAGCAAGTTCCGTATAAAACATGTTTCAGCGACTGCATTAGCTACTCCTCTATACTCTGTTTTGGCGCTTGAACGAGAGGCAGTTTGTTGCCTTTTTGAGGACCAAGTGACTAAGTTGTCACCAAGATAGACACAATATCCTGATGTAGAACGCCGTGTATTGGGACATCCTGCCCAATCTGCATCAAAATAGGCCGTTATCGTGTCTAGGTTGGTTCTGAAAATCTGAAGACCATGACTTGATGTTCCTTGGACATAGCGAATGATGCGTTTCAACGCATGAAGGTGCTTTTCTCGTGGATCATGCATGTATAAACACACTTGTTGGACTGCGTATGCAATGTCGGGTCTCATAAAGGTGAGGTATTGTAGTGCCCCAGCAAGACTTCTATACTCTTTGGCATTAGCAATTTTATCACCTGCATTAGATGAGAGCTTGGAGTTGACATCTACGGGGAGTGGATACAGGCTTGCAGTCCCGCATACCAGCTTTCTCAATAATCTCCTTAGCGTAATGACTTTGTGTTAATAGTATTCCAGCTTTGTTGTATTCCGCCTTGATTCCCAAGAAATAGCTGAGCTGTCCCAGATCAGACATAGGGAACTCAGTTTTCAACGATGCAACAATCCATTGAAGTAGTGAAGGACTGGAACCTGTTAACAAGATGTCATCAACATAAAGCAAAAGATATGCAAGGTCTGTTCCTCTTTTGTACACAAAGAGTGAGGCATCACATTTGCTTGTAACAAATCCCAGCTGCTGTATATATGATGAGAATCGAGCATTCCAAGTCTGTGGAGCTTGTTTCAAGCCATAAAGAGCTTTGTCCAACTTACATACATAGTGTGGATGCTCTTTATTAACAAAGCCGGGAGGTTGATGCATGTAGATTGTCTCTGAAATAGAACCATGTAGGAAGGCTTTTTTTACGTCTAATTGCTTTATGTCCCAACCTCGACTGAGACCTACATTGAGCACTGTCCGAATTGTAGCTGGTTTTACCACTGGGCTAAACTTTTCATCATAATCTATGCCTGCTTCTTGTGTTTTCCCATTGGCCACAAGTCTGGCCTTGTATCTTGTCAACGAGCCATCTGCATCATGCTTATGTTTAAACAGCCACAAAGAGTTAATAATGTTAGCTCCATGAGGTCTACGTACCAACCTCCAAGTCTTATTATTAATTTGAGCATCGTATTCCTCAGTCATGGCTGGGTTCCAATTTGGATCAACTAAAGCTTTTTGATGTGATTTGGGAATTCTAGACACAGAAGTAGACAATAAGGAAAATACTTTCTTTGGCTTTCGAATGCCCAGCTGACCGCGAGTTGTCAATTTTTGTGTTACAACAGGCTGACGAGCTGGCACCGGAGACTGACTCTGTGAAGCTGAGACCTGAGCCGGAGAGAGACAGTGTAGGTTCAGACGAAGAAGGTGGTGACAATGGTGGAAGTGAGTTCCGCCGCATCGGAACCGGTGTGTTGGTAAGTATTTGTTTAAACATCGGTGAGGGACTGTCAAGATTATCAAAGAAACTGTGTGTGTCATTTTCTTTGGATAATTGTTGAGCAGCAGGAAAATTTATCTCTTCAAAATGAACATGTCTAGAAATTATGATTCTGTTTGTTTTTAAATCTAGACAGCGGTAGCCACGATGTTGAAGTGGATAACCGAGAAAAAGACATGGTGTGGAACGAGGTGATAGCTTGTTTGTGGAGGAATGATTGATGTTAGGGAAACATAAACATCCAAAAACCCGTAAATGATCATAGGTTGGTGGACGACCAAGAAGAACTGTATGTGGTGTTTGATTTTGAATAGAAGATGATGGCAAAATATTGATGACATGGCAAGCTACGTGAAGAGCTTCTGCCCAGTATGATGGAGAAAGCTTTGCTTGAAACAATAATGATCTGATAGCATTATTGATGGTTCTTATCATCCGCACAGATTTTCCGTTTTGTTGAGACGTATGAGGACAAGAGAACCAAAAAATAATATCATTTGTATCAAAGTATTTATGAAAGTGTTTATTATTGTATTCTTCTCTATTATCACATTGAACTGCTTTTATATTTTTGTCAAATTGATTTTTTACATAACGAGAGAAATGTAAAAATTTAGAAAAGACTTCATTTTTATTTCTCAAAGGATAAACCCATAAATAATTTGAAAAATCATCAATAAGCACATAATATTTGATGCCACTGAGACTTGGTATGGGGGAGGTCCATACGTCCGAATGTATGAGATCAAAAGAATGAAGGCTTTGTGAAGATGATTTATTGAATGGAAGTTTTAAATGTTTCCCTAACTGACAAGCATGACACACCAGCATGTCATTTTTATTACAAGAGAATGAATTTGTAGAAGCTAAAAACTTTATTGTATCAGAGTTGGCATGAGCCAATCGTCTGTGCCATAACGAAGAAGACTCGATAAGAAATGCAGAGGGCTGACTCGAATTATTAGCTGGAGCTGGAATGGAGCCGTGGTGTCTCAACAGGATATGGTATCCTGTTCGCTCAATGGATGTGGTATACTTAGCAACTCAAGGGTAACGTGGTGTTCCCAATAGTATCGTTCAACGGAGTGACCGGAGAACAAGATACATATGAGTTGAGAGCAAAGAGTATTAGAGGCATGAATCAAGAATTTAGTAACTGAGAATAGATCGTGGTGATCTAAGAGTGACTTATCTCCGTAGTGTAGCATTTCATAGTTGTGTTATGAGCTTAATTAATGATTAAAGCCTTGTGTGGTTGTGGTTAATGGATGAGAATATTTGGGAGTCAGAGGCGAGGATGAAGTGAAATTCTCCAGATTGTTTAAGAAATAGGTTGGAATCGAGGCATCAGCCTTGAGAGCGGATCACTTCTAGTGGGGATGAATTTATCCTCGATAATTCCCAGTTTTCGATAAGGGTTATATTTTTGTTTCGGGGTTGGAAACAAAGTAATGTTGATATTAATAGAATACGTGATTGTATTTTATTAATGATTGTTAGAGAGTGTCATGTTGTTGATCATAAGAAAATGAGAGAGTTCAGAATTGACTAAGAGAGATTTAAGGAGCTTTTAGAGATTAGTTGAGATCCAAAGTATCAGATATGACATGGTTGATATCCTGATTAGGATATGAAGTGTTGATATTCTACAGTAGAATATGATGGTTGTTATTCAGAGAAACTGGATATGTGCTACAGATATCCTGCGGCATTGGATATGTAGTATGATGTCTAAAGTTATTGGACATGTGATGTACTATCCTAGAATAAAGGTTATGAGGTTGTGATAGTTGGTGTATTTTGCACATCCGATATCATGAGCGGATACATCACCTTTGCAAGAGGATGCTGCAGCATCTAAGGTTTACATTGGTGCAAAGATGGGCGAGACAACGGGCTACGGACCTGAATGGGTGAGAATCTTTTCTCTTCTATACTTGTTTGTTTGGGAAGGGTTAGAAAATTCATATCTTAGTGAGGTGTATGTGACCGAGGATCTTATTCGTTGATTGGTGGGAACTTTAAGCGGAGGTGGAGTGGAATCTTATGTGATTAGACATGTTAAAATATAACATGAGGTATTTGTTATATGAGTGGTGATGTTCCGGGTTGGGGATATGAGTTAGTTGGTATGATAGTGCAATGTTGTACGAGAAACTTGTATACTAGATTCAGTCAAAGATGTTTGTAGACGTATGTAGGTCATGGTTTGCTCTAACTCGACGAAAGATGAATATTTTCTCTAGTACCAATAGCTTAAGGACCTGAGTGGTCTGAGAGTGCGAGTGGTACTCGGAGCAGAAATTTTTTTTTTTTAATAGAAAACAAGAAGCAGAGTTGAAATAGAGGAAAAGTGAAAACTTAGGATCAGTAGGATTTGGTTATGATACCATGAAAGTCTCAATATTTCTCATTGAATGATATGCAATCATACATGAATATATACACCAGTCTATTATAATCGTTCTAAACTGATGCCTAAACTAGAGGCAATATTATAGGAGCTTATTAACAGAAGAATATGAGGGGCATATTCTTTCAGACACAACTTAGATTTTTCTATTTCCTAATATATTTCATATTAGATTGATTTCTTTCCTCTAAAATATTTCATTGATCAATGTGAACACAAATCTTATAAAATTACACAGTCCAACACATGAATTCACTTCACTAGGTAAACTTGTTCACTTGTATGAGTCACCTTGACTTCAAAACTTAAGTATATTTTCCTTAATTACCTTTATAGTAGTAAATTAGTATTTGGTCCAAAGGATTTTTTTTTCAAATGTTTAAGTTATATATGTATAATATGTATAATTATAATTTCCGTATTTTCTTTCAACACATATTTTAGAAAACGGAAGGAATGGAGTAACTAATCAAAATATTATTACAAGATTATGAAGTTGAAAGAAGAAAAGAAACGATATAAAAGCAACAAAAATTAACAAACATATAAAATAACATAAATGGGCTCAAATAAGATGAGGATGCCAATGCCATGATGATGATAATGATCATGTGGCGCGGGAGAAAATATATTAACATTCCATTTTTGCATAAAAAAGAAAAATTGAAAATCAAACCATCTAAACATCAAACGTCATCACGATGAATATAATAAACAAACATAATTATAGAAGATTTATGTCGATCACCAGTTGAAACTAATAGCCTCAAAGTGAAGGTTCTTAGCCAAACCAGATGAACATATCCTAGCCACTTCATGTCTCATTTTTCTTGGTCCGCAAACCATCACCCCTACGTCTTTCGAACCTTCTGCCTCAAATAGAATCTCTACAAAACGATAATGTTGGTATATCAGCTTTATGTATGTACATTTCTGCCATCACGTTGGCTATAGTGGTAATAAGTTACTTACTTTTCAGATTAGGCTTGGAACCGAAGTGGACTGATGTGGCTTGTACTATAGATTGATATGGAACGCTCTCGAGCTCTCTCTCATGGCCACAGAACCATGAACCTGGAGAAGACGTTGGCGTCTGAAAATCTACACTCTGTACTTGCTTTTTGGACTCCTTATCTCCCTCTCTGTTCTGTTTCTTGCGCCACAAGAAAACTATACTTGAAGAGATGAAAATGCAAACACATCCTAGAAACATGTCCCAAAGTACTCTATATGAGAAGTTGTAGATCTTTCCTGTGTTATGATCAATAGGGTATACATAGTAACGAGTGACAATTGCTATAAGCAATAGGAACATGATGAATGAAGATAGGATCACGAATCCGAGCCAGAGGAAGTTGTTGGGTCCAAGAACAGGTGAGATAGGTGAGTCTTGGGGCTGTGGTTTGAACCATTTTGTTTGCAGAAGTCTATGATCATCAGTTGTCTCCGGCTTCTCGTTTTCTCGTGTAATATAAGCCTCAATTCGGATATTTAACCTAGAAAGGTCTGAGACTGATATATCCGATGGAAAGATTAGGTCTAAAAACGCAAGATCATGGTAATGTTTAAAGGCACAAACAAGAAGAACATCTGGTAGCTTTGTGTTCTGGTTTTGGCTCTGAGAAATGAGATCTCTAATCACCGAAATGAAAGGTGTAATTCCGCTGCCACCACTCACTAGTATTAGAGAGCCATGCCTATACATGTGATGAATGATGATAAACTTAATTAAGTTAGGTTTAGTTAAGTAAGAGATATGAACCTAGGGTTTTGAATTTTTCGTACCTTGAGACATCAAAGGAGTTGGGGCCATAAGGTCCTTCAGTAGAAACTTCAAGAGAATCAATGGAAGAAGAGATATGAGTGTAAAGCTTTTCAGTCCAACTTCCTTGTCTTCTGACAACAACACTTAATGTATCTTTCTCCAAGTTGCAACTTGATGTTACTGTGAATGGATGCCATTGAAGCTTGGAAATGCTTGGCACATGTAGAAACAATATGCTCGTTGGGTTATACTGCAGCCCTATATATAGTTATATCATGAAACAAATGGTTACTATCATTCATTACGTGTCCTAAGAGAATATGGATGCAAATGTAAATGAAAGAATAGTTGTAAACCTAGGGTTTTGGAGAAAGTGAGTTCAAGGTTGTCTGAAGGTAAGATCCTAGCGGAAACAAGTCTGGATCTCTTGGCGGATTGTAAGAATCTTAAGTAACGATCGATGAAGAAGAGGAAGATGTTAGGCAAGATCATGCAGAACCATGAGTCTCCAACATGGATTGCATAGAAGACTATGTAGAGACCATAGAGATGGTGTGTGTAGAAGAAAATCTCGAACTTCTTTCGTCTAAAGAATGGGAAACTCGTCACCCACATCGCTATTCCAATCACCATAGCTATTGTTCCAGCAAGATTAGGCACGTATGTCGGATTCCACTCAAACGTCTTCACAAATATAAGAAAAATTTATTTATATCAGTTTTGGTTAATAACATATTTGTCTTGAAAGAACTCTTGTCTTAGAGTCAGCTATTGTACTTTGATATTTTGGTTTTGGTATAATATATATATATATATATAAAAGATATAAGATAAGACTAGGTTAGATGTAACGGACCTCTATCAACTTATTGACCATGGCCCAGTAGATAAGGAAGACGATTGTGTGAAGGAGGAAGCAGACGTTTGAGACATGTCCGAGCCAGATGTGATATTTGATGCTTGACTCAGAAGTCAACCCGACAAGTGGCAGAATCGTAGAGGCTCTTGTCACTGGGAAGAACAAAAAGGCCCAACAGTAGTGACCCACGTATCCTATTCTCAGCCCAAAAGCTCTAAACTTTGCCTGCCATCTGTACCATTTCAGCCAATTAAAGCAAAAATGAGAGGCCTATGTTTTTTTTCAATTTTTGAGTTATATTATCTTCACTTATAATATAATATATTTTAACATACCAATACCATTCCAATTTCCAAGTATATAAATTTAAATGTAGAAAAACAAAAAAAAAAACTTACATTTTGGCGTTATCATGGTTATGAAGTTTGATATGATAGCTACTATAGAGATAATTAGAGAGAGCCCAAGTCAAAAGAGCCACAAACAATAGAGAAAAAGTCAACTCTGTGAATGTGACTATCCCCAATGGATTCATCACCATCATCACCCTTCCCATTTTGTCTTTTACCTTCCGTTCTCTACATTGATATAAATGAGATTATGATAATTTGTTACAAAATATTTTAAAATAAAATAACAAGTCGAACATTTGAGTTTGGGTTGGTTTATTCTTCTGGATATGCAAATAAACACAACTCAAAACCGCAATGAACATCATTGGAACCGTGAGAAGCACTAGGTTGATGCCTGCACATATATGATAGTTCTTGAATACTCAAAAAATGATTTAAAATATATATATGAGAAATAATAAATAGAAAAAGGAATGATACCTTGAGGACCAAAATAAGTAGTGTTGAGATACTTGGCGAGTTTTGGGGTCCATTTGCTTTTGTAAAGATCAGTTGAAATCATAATCCAAATAAAAATCCAACCAAGAAACAGAACCAACATTAACATCTTCAGTAAGCTTCTCGTGTTCTCCATTTTTTAAATATATTAATTTTTCCAGGATATAGTAATGTTAAAGTGTGTTTTGTTTGTTTGCGTATAAAACATTTTGAAGTTGTTAATTTATAGCGGAGGATAAGGGTAATATAGTAATTATGTCATTGATTAGTATACATGTTAGTATATGTTTAAGATGTGAGAATCGTTCCCCTCAATTTAATTATGTTATCTCCAGACAATTATTTTCCGGCAGAGAATAAACACAGTTTGCTAAAAAAAAGAAAATAATAAAGTATATGCTGGCAAAAAATAATCTAAATTATATACAGATAAATACATAACGCATATATTTTAAAAATGAATTATACGAACATGGATCGGTTAGTGCAATTGAAAACGTTCTTTTGGTCATGTAAATTGTTTATTCGGTTTCTATAAATTCATTCTGCATAAGCTTGGCAATATATTTGAGACTATTTGATTTTTGGATTTCAATATAAGATATAGACATAGTATGGCTTAAAAATTTTGGATGCAAATACACATAATATTATACGTTTGGCCACTTTAATATTAAATTCGGATACAAATCAAATTATATTAAAAAAATAATAATATATGAAATGCATATATATATAATTTCCATGCACATTTAAATCCAGGCTTAACAAACCACTAAATATTCTTACAAAATTTATTGAAAGATTCAAATTCAAACTAATAGATGTTGAATTTGTGTAAAACTCTAAAAATCTTAGCATACATTTATATATATAAATCCATTTAAGTAACATATACTTTCTTAGATTAGGCCCTTGGTCTAAACGTGTCACACATAATTACGCATAAAATAATTATGGGCTGAGAGGCAAGTGTTATTCTTTTAACAAAATATATTTCTAATCTACAAAAAAATCTTGGCAAATAAAGAAGGAAATCTAATGTATGTTGCTTGTAAGGTGAAATATCGTTGAAAAAAAATGTTAATATTATTCTATACAGCTATTTATAGATAATATTGGAGAAATATGGGTTGATAAAGATGGTTCCAATCAAATCAATGTATATATTAATAATTAGTAAAACCTTCGTTAACTTATAAAATATTTGGTAGGGTTTTGTGGTTATAGAGTTGAGATTTGAGAACATTCTATAAATCGAAGAGCCAGAAAAAAAAGAGGCATGTTTCATGCGTATAGACAAAACAGTACTTTGTGTACTACATCTTTAACTTATGCTTAGCTAATAATTGATGTCTCCATAATAAATAAATAAAGTGAAATTTAGAACTAATAATGTTTATTAGCAAAATTAAATAGTGATATATTGCGCATATTTTGGAATAGAAAGTTACAATAATCATTTACATATACACATTTTTAACCAGGCCAAAGTATATATGTTTTATACGATAATTAAATGTAAAATTGCTGTTAATAGTTATTTGGAATTAAGAGAATCTTATTCATTTGGTAGAGTTGACATTGCATATTGAAAATGAAAAGAGCAAGTATAATTGACTTTTTAAAATTACGAACACAAGTACAGTTGACTTATAATGAAAGAGCGGTACAGTAGTACAATCTACAGTACCACATGATTTATTATTTATAATTTTATATGTATATACTTGTATTGACATGATCATCATATATATACTATAGTACCAAATCTATATATTATATATACTCGAGAATCCGACATATTTAAATTATAACACGTAAACCTCAACTAATGCGTATGGTTATTGTTTATTTATAAGATAAAATGCATTAAAAACTTAAAAAAAAACTGTATTATTGTATCAAGTACACATGATTTTTGGAAAAAATAAGAACTAAATTATAAACCAATGAGACTACCTATTTTAAAATCTATACTAGTTTGAAGACAAAAACTCCAATGCCGAGAAAATTGGCAATGGAGGCTCCCTAAAACGGCAGACAGAAGCTAGAGGACTATAAGAGAGGTCCATCCTTATGGGGTTGCCATGGCACAGTCAGTGGTTGGGTCTCCGATGTTAGCGTTTGAGGCAAGCCAAACCCAAACACATAACTTGCTTTATTCGTTTGGTGGTTAACCGCAAGGCAGACCATGGTGCGTAGACCTCATCAGCTAAGGAAGGGCTTTCACATTGTTAAAAATATATATATCTGGGCTCAAAATGGGCCAGGCCTAGCCTCCTTTGTTGTACATCGCTAATTGATCTAGTGAATATAGTATTAAGAAAGAGACTTTTTATTAACTTAAACATCTATTTATATATAAAGTTTGAATAAAAATCTTTTCTGGTTCTTGTGCCACGTAATTTTCTCAAATATCTAATATTAATATTATAATAAATAAGTAATTATTTAATTATTTTTTAAATTATTTATTTAATTAATTTATTGTGAAAATCACACTTTAGTTTTTATACTAATTAACATTAATTGATGCAATAATTTGATAAAAATTTGAAAAATATTTTACCCACCAAAATGATCTAATTTAATAATTATAATATTATTAGATTTAGTTATATATTTAAGACTCAAGTTAAAACAAATATTTTATTTCTTTTTTTTCGTTTTAAAACAAATAATTATAGTATGAATAATTATACATTTTAATTATGAAAATTTATATATAATTGAAGTTGTGATATTCATTTTACAGAATATAATGTTTATATACATCATAAATTAAATGTTGTAAAAATTTAAATCTATATATAATATAAAACTCAAAACAACATACAACAATTTCAACAAAATATACATATTTTTCACTTTTATGGTCCATATTCGAACGAACAAAAATTTTATTAACATTAAAATATTTAACAAAGATGCTAAAATTTTGAATTAAAGTCTTAAAAACAATAAATGGTACATGAGAATATATATTATTAAGAATATGTTATGCTATCATAAAAATTAATATGTTCAAACTAATTTTTGAGAAAACAAAATAAACAAATATTTATAATAAACATACACTAAGAATATACAAAAAAAAATTAAAGTTAAATTTAATTTTATCATGTTGATGCAAAAAACGAAAATAAAAAAAGCATAAAAAGATAGCAAAAATTAAGATTAAATTAAACGATTAAATTTTCATATTTAAAAAAATAGTGATAGTATTAGTGAAACATATAAAGCGTTTACGAAAAATATTTAATGTTGTTAGTGATCAGTATAATTTGGTCTATATTATAATTTTTTTGAGAAAACAAAAAAATGAAAATATGTATACCGAAAACATGGCACATAAATGCTTATGAATTTAGATCATTTTAAGAGTCGTCTCATTTGTATGTTATGTGATATTCAAGAGATTAAACAAAAATACTTCTTTAAAAATTGTATTTGTGGATGAGTGAATTTGATAGAATATAAAGGTAATATTTCGTTGAACATTTGATGTGGATCGTTGTATTTGTAAGATATATGATATATTTGTAAAAATTTAATTTATGAGTGGTTAAATTAGATCGAATAGTAGGTATTTATGAATCTTCAATATGATATATTGTAAGTTATTTTTAGATAAAATAATTTATATTTTAAAATTTAAATAAAACCGAATATTATCTATGATAAATTTAATTTATAATAAAAATACATGTTGTTTATTTGAACTGAAATAAACATATAAATTTATTATGGTATACTAGTTAAAAATATATTAATCTGTAAACAAAAATCTGTATGTAAGTCTGATCAAGTTCTAATAAAAAGTAAAGCATAACAAAATATTTGACGAGAAAAAACTTGTAAAAGGAAACATAACAAAAATTTAAAAACAAACTAAAACATGAATAATTATAAAAAAACATAGGAAAAAGTAGCATCAATTTGAATTCTCTTTCTTTAACTGTTCTCTTGTCACAATCTATAACAAAGGAACCACTCTTCTTTAAGTGTTCTCTTGTCTTGACTCTAAATTTTGTTTTCTCTCTGTTTTCTTAATAATTCATTATCCGCTCGGGAAAATATTATATCATAGATGAAAAATAATATCAGAAAGTAGAAACAACAAATACTAATTAATAATATTTTAAAATAGGTAAATTAAATATTGCGGATAGAGTTTATGAAACTAAATCTAAAATTAAACATGGTTTGAGAATATGACTTTTTTTAATATCATGGTTTGAAAATCGGATCAATTGGTTCAAAAGTTAGATATGTTATGTGTATATAGATCAGTAAACACATTTATTTTAATATGAATCTATAGTTGCATTGATGAAATGATGGAGAGATAGGATGAAGAAGTAAATTTATAATATAGGATGGAATATATGAAAAAGAGAAATAATAGGTGAAATATATGATTGTTATATAGTCAAAAGTTTATAATATAAGAAAATTATTACTATTGAGGATATATATATTAGATTTTCTAGAAATCAAAAGAAAATAATGAAGATAAATTGAGCGAGAAAATGAGTTTAGAAAAATTTATTATCTTTGTTCAAGTCAAAAAATGGGTTATACAGTTTCTTTAACTACGCAATTCAATCTAAACCATCTATACTAACCAATTTGTACATTTATCTAAAACAAGCTAAACCACATCTATATATTATTTCCGGAATGTTAAAAAAAAATAAACCTTTAATTTAGTACTTATTTACTGACTTTGCCATTGAATATATTTATATATAATAATTATTCATTTAATTATACCTAATTTTTTTCTAACAATAAACGTTAAAAAATT
>KE158908.1:61844-99735 GCA_000411055.1 Leavenworthia alabamica | reverse complement strand
GCTGTAGCGGTCGTGTGATCTATATATATGTACTAATATGATAAATAAATTAGGGGAAATAAATAAAGTGAAGTGAGTTTCGCTTGCGAGATTTTGTGATCGTCTTGAACAGGGTAATTTCTTGGACCATTATTGTATAAGTATACACAGTGCAATGTTAATTAATAAATAAATTTATTATTGGGTGAGAATTATGGATGATTTCTCCACAGTTAACACGGTTTTGTAATAATCAGTTTTAAATTATTAAAAAAAATTTGACAATGAACAAAACGTGAATAATATCACATAAAAATATATATGAACTGGTAGATAAGAGATATTTATAGTGAATCAATGTATACGTCAACAATCATCCTAGTATACGTAATTTTGTATTAATCAATTTTAATATAAGGTATCCCATCCATATGATGACACATACGAATTTTAACGAAAAGTTTATTATATAAATTAAATGTTGAATAAAGCGTAATATATAAAATAGAGTTGACGTGTAAGTGTAAGTATCACCTTTTTGGAATTAATAAATACTTTTCACTATCTTAATTTCTATTATAGTTTCTCATTGTAACAGGCTAACAGCAAAGGAATTTTCTATACAAATATATATAAAAAAAA
The DNA here is from genome assembly GCA_000411055.1 of Leavenworthia alabamica. Classification (NCBI taxonomy): domain Eukaryota; kingdom Viridiplantae; phylum Streptophyta; class Magnoliopsida; order Brassicales; family Brassicaceae; genus Leavenworthia; species Leavenworthia alabamica. The sequence continues at coordinate 99,114 of KE158908.1, read as the reverse complement.
AGAGATCAAAATTTATATGATTAATGATTTTTCTATTAAAAGGGCATGCTGATAAAAATGATACAGAAGCCCAAAAAGCCCAGTTTCTCCTAAAACGAACGATATAAATTCAACAAATATAATATAATAAGGCACATTAGTTTAACAAGAAAATAAAAATATTAAGACATATTAATATTAATAATATTAAAACACAACTGACACTCTCACACATTAAATGACCAGAGACAGTACATAAAGGCTAAACCATTGAACTTATCATAATCACAAGAACCAAGCCTAGATGAATCACTCCCGGACCAACCAAACCAGCCGAACTGTGAACTGCCAAAGCGGGCCCTTGAGTAGGGGTAAGTTCTGAATCGGAGGGAGACATTACTGGAGAAGGTGCAGGCGAAGACATAGTCTGATGGACCGGAGATGCTAAGGGTGACGGGGAAGGAGATAGATGACGAGGAGCATGGGTGTGGTGGACAGTCGACATAACCGTTATAGCTAGCTTCTGACCTTTCAGACAGTTTCCTGAGTTTCCACTGACGAAAAAGAATGGTCCTGACCGGTTAAGTAAGAAGAGAGAGTCACCATCTGATAAAGAAGTAATGGGTTGAGTCATGTTGCATGTGTTATACTCTTTTTCACTCACTTCCAACACTGAATCTTTTCCTTTCACATACTTAAAATCTTGCCAAAATCAAAATCACAACAATTAATATCATCATTATGCATCAATGAGACAAGACATTAAAGAGACTTACAAAGAGTGTCGTTGACTTGAAATCTGTTTCGATGAGACCAATGAGAATAGTCCTCAGAAGGAGTAAGGACCCAACCATCTCTCCCACCAACATAGAACTTATACCCATTTGATAACCCTATTGTATACCCCAAACACATCAGCATCACAAACATCAAGTAAACATCAAAGCTTTTGACCAAAACCATCGCTCGCCTATCCAAAAACTTTATAACACTTGCTAATTTCTTAAGACTTAACTCGTTTTTTATGTGTAATGTTGGAGCTTGGATGTGTATTTATGGAGAAACTAGATGAGATATAGCCGTTAGGTAAAGCTTTTGGCTTTGTTTCAATATGCATGTAGAAGCGTTTCGTTCTTTCTTTTGTTACACGTTTCAACATGCAATGGACTTAACGGCTATATAGTATCACACTTTTCACTCTCTTCATCCAATCCACATAGACGCCCATATTATTTTAGTCAGATAATAACATCAAGTACGTTACACTAAAATCCAATTTTAATTCTGTTCAAACTTGTATAATGTGTATATGTCTTATTTCAAATTTAATAAGGAGTACTTAATTATATATATATATATATATATTAAATATGTGAATAATGTTATTAAAAAAACATATGGAGTAACTATTTTCGGTTCAGTTAAATTCATGGTAATGCTTTTAATATGGTGACATGTAATAAATAAGTTAGTAAATGGTTTGAACGAGTAACCCACAACTAGTTTTTGAGTTTTTGTAATAAATCTAATTTATTTTGCATATATATATTACACGAAGACAAAAAGAGGAAGAAACGAAGTTGCTTTGCAAACCATTTCCCAAAGATTTGTGTCGTTTACTCGTTAGGTACGTATTTGGTTGATTGATCTGAATTAGGATTTTAGCTGTCACCCAACTGTTTCTTTTTTATATTTATTTATATATTTCTTGTTATATTTAGTTAATGTTTTAGTCAATTGGTTCCTATCTACGTAAGCTGTACACAAGTTTTGTTTTGAGCCTGGACAAAAGTTAGGTTTGACAATAATAATTTTATTGATAAACAATAACCAGTCACAGGCAAACGTGTGTTGTATATTGATAATTTTATGGTTTTTCTATTAAAATATTTTATCATCAACAGGTCGGTCTAATTAGTTGATGTAAATTATTTGGTTGATCTTGGTATTCAAGACAATGCATATATAATATATGTTTGTTTAGGTGTACATAATAATACAATTTCTTCAATTATTATCTTCTTCGATTCATATGCAAAAAAAAATCTTAATTTGTTTCCCTGACACGTAGATGATCTATTACATATCTTCTGTAATCAGACAAATAGATTAACTGTTTAATTATTCAATAGTTTAAATTACTTAAAATTTATGAAATTAGTCAACGCATTAGATGAAAATGACTTGAACTACATGTTTATCTTAAAAACTTTTTTAGATACTTATATTATAAAATTGCTACATATAGAATAGCTATAAAAGTTTTTTTGTGTATTTAGATTTGAATATTATACTGATTAATAAAAAGCAATTAAACAAAAACGAAAAATACACAAGATCTACATTGGTCTATATATTTTTAATATGATACAAATTTTACTATTAATTAACTAAAACTGGAGAGTTTGCAATCTAGCTTTGTATTAATTTACTAGGTTGTATTAATTTTCTTTTATAAAGTTGACGATGAATATTTTCCAGACTTTAGAGTTGTATAATTTTCTCTTATTTTATATAAAAAAATTGTTTAGATGGATGGATGAAGTAAGGAGACAAAAGTAGAGAAATATAATTAAAGGGAGACATAACATTTATTCTCTTTGCCTACCAATTTGACAATTTCTAAAGTAGTGAACGACAAAATTTGGTTTAAAGTTTAAACTGTAAAGTAATTAAATTTTAATAAAAGATGGGAGCTGTGATATGATAAGACAATGGACCCATATGACTTGATAAGTGCTGTTTCTTTAATTGTCGGTCCTTATCGTACACTAAAGCTAACACCTTTTCCAGTTGTGCCGGCCCATATAAAATCCGCCTTCTACTAAAATTCTATAAGATAAAAAGTTGCTTACGAAAATAATATTAAAAATAAATTAGGAACAAAACAAAAGTATAATTCAGCTGAGAAAACGAGTAAACATAATTTAGTATTATAACAAGAGATAAATTAAATAACTGGATCTTTTGTTATTTATTCTCCGATCCATCCTTATTGATAATTACTTTATCAATATAGTTTATAAATTAAATTAGTGTAACAAACACACATATATTTAGAAATAAGATATAAATATAATTTAATTCGCTTAATTAGCATTAGTAACTCTGCAATCTCTGCGAATCTCTCCAGCATTTCCAGTTAACACATTGATAGATCCCATCCTCGACATGGCTAAAGCAAAAGACTTTCTGAAATCTTCGAAACTTATAGCGAACTCTTGTGTAATCTCCGTTGTGTCATCGTTGTTGAGCAGTTCTTGATCCACGCCCAAAACAGCATTATGAGACAAGACACGAGAGTAGTAGGAACTAGTGAATCTGTTGCTCGAGCCTGAGTCTGGGTTTAAGTAAACGAGTGGATCGGTTTGACCCTTTTGTGTTCTTGGTGGACAAAGATATCGAAGTTGTGACACTAATGTCGTGTTCATGGTCGGATCTGGTTTGTTTGTGTTCTTGAAGTTATATAACCTGTTTACTATGTGGCTGCAATGTGTCTTGCCCATTGAGTGTGCACCTGGTCCATTAGTGTATATATATACATTTTTAATTCACAACCGACTTTATATTAAAATTTAAAAATGTTATAAGGGATATGGTTAATTACTATTGCTATTAAATTTCCCTTTAATAAAAGTAATTTGTGTCAAGAAAAAAAAGAAGACGATGAAAAATACCTAGAAGAGTAGTCATATCCAAAACATCAAGACCTTTGGACTTAAAGTAAGCTAATGACTCCTCGGCTGAGATTGACGGTGAAGGTAGATCAACGGCGTCTTTAGTTAATGCTCCACCGTCTCTTCTTCCAGTAAAAACAGGATAAGATGGTGCTCCAGCCTAATCAAAGTAAATTAAATATATTACATTTACATGCAAGTAACATGATATTAAAGAACATGCAAGTAATTAATGTATATATATGTACCAAGCTAACAGCATCTCTGGTGGCAAGGTTGAGAATATCTGAGCAAGAAACAACACCAGGACAATAAGATTCAAGAACTAGTTTTATCTTATCGATAATCACAAAACCTCCAAGTCCTCGATTTTGTGGAGCTGTTCTTTCTGAGTTTGGTCCTTGTAAGAGGATCGAAGCATCACATCCCTACATATATATTTAACATAGAACAACACCATAAGTTATTAAAAAAATGAATATAATGTTAATCTTATTATGCTTATTGGAAAAAAACGACATCGTTTTTACTTACATTGACCATACAATCGGAGTAGAGAAGACGAAGCAGCTTAGGGGCAATGCTACTATCTTTCTTATAAAATTTTTCGACTTGGTGTCTAATATAACGTTCAGCATCATGACAAGTGTTATTGTAATAATGCCAAATCAGCTTTACCGGAGGGTTCATTCCCGTCGCGGCCTCTACCGTCGCCTTTCCGGCTAAGTGTATAACTACGAGGGCCAATAGTGGAAAGATTTTCACAAACATCTTCATTTTTATAAAAAAACGGAAAAAAATATCCCACGACAAAAAAAAAAAACTTTTTATGTTGGTTTTGTTAATTAGCAAATCAAAGTATAAGAATATAAGAGAAATAAATAGATAAGAGGAAAAATAAATGTAATGAAGAAGTAGGAGATATGGATTCATAGTCGATGAGTGAAGCTTATATAAGGTGGCAGGTCCACGTGGCTAAACCGTCGATATATAAAAGTGTTGACTTTGATAGTTTTGATGTACAGTTCAAGGAAGCGCGTGTGGGACAAACGCGTATTCACATGAAACGATGTGTTTCCAACGTTATAATATAATTAGTGTTTTTTTCCCGGGCTAATTATGTGGGTTGCTTGGTTATTGATATTGTACCAATAAGTTTTAAAATACTATAGAATGTACATCGTAGAATTTATTTAAGATTACCATTTTTTCTAAATAAATTTCCATTAACAAATTTGTTTATTTAATCTTAATATTTAGATGGTAAAATGACATAAACTTTAATATGTGTGTGTATATATAGAAGTCAAGAACAGTAAAAATAAAAAATTCAGCGTTTTGTGAAACAAAACTGGTCGGCGAATAATATTCATAATAAATATTTCGTTTGTTATGGGTGTTTACGTAATATATACGAGAAAACACAAACCTGATACCAAAATCTAGCTGTAAGAAGTGAGTAATTTTATAAGCCAACGCATTGCTGAGAACTTGTCTTTTCTTGAGTGTCAATTAATCGAACAACTTGGTTTTTTATTTATCATGGATTGTGTGTAAATGGTTTACTTTATAATAATCCAACTTCTTTAATTTTTGTTTCTTTTCCATATCAACACGGTGTTAGGGTTTCCAACTTTCATATTAACATTTCGTAACTTGTAGTCTTGTATTATAATAAATCCAGAATAATAATAAAAACTTGTTCAAAATTTGCTACAACTTTTTACTATTTAATTTTAAACTTATAGTTTGTAAAAATTTATGTAATAGTCGGTTGCCTTATTATTTCGATTACCTTATTAGTTAGTTAATTGCGTTTATTTGATATAAAATAGGTTTTATATAAAAATGACGCAGAAACTTTAGAAAACCGCAAATCAAGAAGAGATTGGAATTTACGAAACATTAAACTTAGAAACGTTATCATCGAAATTGCTTGTATAAAAATGAAATAGGATTTGACCATCTCAAACCCGTTTGACCTAGATAGATAACGCTAGAAAAAGATCCGATGTTTTTAAGAAGCTATTGTATCTTTTGTCATCGCTAAGTATGGGACTTCTTGTTCCTTTTAACTATTTACAAGTCATAAATTAGTCGTACAATTTCTTATAATTTATTTTGTCAACCCGATTTATTATTACTAAATTCACTATTAGTCTTCTATGAACCCATTAAGATATTACAAAGTCAATATAGAATGGTCCTCGGTCCAATTCACGGTGTCAGGTGAAATATATAAGTATTTGAGTGCAATACTGTTAGAATCAGAATTAATCAGATTCACGTTTGTAGATTGCTAACCTTGTTGTTAAGACTACTCTCTTTTATCTCACTCAATTATTCTCTTAACTCACTAGCGATATGATTCAAAGAAAGAAAACAGAGACACAAAGAATTTGTTTACCCAGGGTTCGCCTCCGATGTGGATGACTATGTCCCTGGGGCTGGATCGATCACCAGCAAGCTTTCACTATTATCAAATGACAACAACAGCAACAACAATATCTCAATGAACCTGAGACTTTTCAGAGAAACTTTTACAGAGCAAAATGATACAATGAAGAAGACGAAGATCGTTAGGCCGTTAGCTTGAAGCCTTTTATAGTTTCCCGCGAATGTCGTTTAACCAATCGGATTTAATGCTTGTAAACCGGTTAGTTACTTAATTCAAACCGTCTTCAAACGCTAAACAGAGAAACCCTCTGTCTTGATTAGTGTGTTTGAGCTGAAACACACAAACTCAAATAACTCCACCTTGTTTCTGCTCAAACCGAAAAAAACATAACCATCTTTGATAAACTCCTGTGAAACTTACCTGCTATGCTGATGATTTAAACCTCCAGGAATAGAGCCGTTCGGCTCAATTTAAACTCTAGTCACTTTGAGTAAGTCCAGTGCTTCATTGAACTTGCTAACTAGTACAACCTTTGTTAAGACATCTGTAGGATTTCGACTTGTATGTATCTTTAAAAATTCAACAACGCCTTCTTCAACCATGTCTCGTATGAAGTTATACTTCACAGCCATGTGTTTAGTACGTTCATGATACATAGAATTCTTGGAGAGACTGATGGCACTCGGAGAATCACACCATATACACACACAATCCTGTTTGAAACCAAAATCTTCGAACAAACCTCTTAACCAGATAGCTTCCTTTACTGCTTCAGACAAGGCAATGTACTCAGCTTCGGTTGTTGATAAAGTTGTAACAGACTGCAAACTTGATCTCCACCTTACCACATTTCCTGCCACAGTAAATACATAACCAGATATTGATCTTTTCCTATCTAAATCTGATGCATAATCAGAATCACAATATCCTTGAACTTTCATCTCTTTATCTTTTGTATAAGTGAGACACACATCAACGGACCCCTTTAGATATCTCAGAAGCCATTTGACCGCTTCCCAGTGCATGAATCCTGGTCTGCTCATAAACCTGCTGACCATTCCCACACTATACACAATATCAGGTCTTGTATCTACCATTGCATACATCACACTACCAACTGCTGATGAGTATGGTGTGATTTTAGTATTCAATTCATCTTCTCCATCTCGACTGCAGATAGTTTGAAATAAGCTCCCAGTGGAGTCAAAGAAGACTTTGCATCCTCCATTCTAAACGTTCTTATAACTTTCTTCAAATACTCAGTTTGAGATTAGTGAAGCACACCTTTTACTCTATCCCTAGTTATGTCCATACCCAGAATCCTCCTTGCTGCTCCCAAGTCTTTCATGTCAAATGTCTCACTCAATTTATCTTTAAGTTTTTGAATATCCAACATATCTTTTGCTGCAATAAGCATATCATCCACATAGAACAACAAATACATATATGAATCTTGTGACGCTAACTTTGTATATACGCAGGGATCATGATCACTTCTCTGAAACCCAGTTTCCATCATAAACTGATTGAACCTCTAATTCCACTGTCTTGGACTTTGTTTTAACCCATATAGTGACTTTCTGAGCCGACATACTTTTTCATTTGGATCTCCTATCTCATACCCTCTGGTTGAGACATGTACAACTCTTCTTCCAACTCACCATGTAAGAAAGCTGTTTTAACGTCCATCTGCTCTAATTCTAGATCCAAATTTACCACCATAGACAACAACATTCTAATAGAAACATGCTTGACTACCGGAGCCAAAACTTCTTGATAGTCTATTCCTTCTCTCTAAGTAAAACCCCTAGCAACTAATCTAGCTTTGTACCTAGGATTGTCAGAGGGAGTGATACCTGGTTTTAACTTGAATATCCACTTGCAGCTTATCAGTTTCTACTTCTCAGGTTTATTCACTATATCCCAAGTATGACACTTAGTCAATGACTCGATTTCTTCATCACAGCCAGCACTCTATTTCTTCCAATATATGTTATGTCTAGCCTCTGCATAACTTTATGGTTCTTCTACACTGTTGATAATATCTGCTGCAGCTAAAGCAAAAGCGAAAACTACCTGCTAATCATCATACCTTTGTGGAGGTTGAATATTTTGCCTTCTTGCTCTATCTCTCGCCAACTGATAGTTTGACAAGCTTGCAACATTACTTAGCTCAGTATGAGTATTGATTACTTCCTCTGACTCATCAACAGTTCTTGAACTCTCTGAATTTTCTCCACCTGGAAAAACACTCTCCCGAGAAACTCCACCTTGAGCTGATTTTGATAGCTCATTTTTCTTTTCAATTGTAACCGTAGAAATCTCTGTAACAACTTTACCAGAAACTTGAGTTTCATCATTGAGTGCTCCTATGACCTCATAGTTTTCTTTTGTCAAATCTTTGTAAACACGATCTTCACATTTCTACTAATCACAAACCTTTTATCATCCACTAACTAGATCTTAAAACCTTTTGTACCAGGAGGATATCCAACAAAAACACCTTTGAGAGCTCTTGGTTTGAGCTTTCCTTGATCTGTGTGAACATAGACAACTGACCCAAACTTCTTTAAATGTTTGTAACCAGGTTCCTTCTTCAACCAAAGTTCTTCAGGCATATTGTAGTCAACAGCTGATGCAGGAGTTCTATTTATTAGATACACTGAGGTTATTGCTGCCTCAGACCAGAATCTCTCCTCTAGTCCTGACTCACTGAGCTGACATCTGACCTTTTCTATGATTGTCCGGTCCATTCTCTCAGCTACTCCATTTTGTTGTGGAGTATACGTACATGTCATGTGCCTTTTTATGCCATTTACTCTACAAAACTCATCAAACTTGTTATTACAAAATTCAAAACCATTGTCAGTTCTTAAATATTTTACCTTGTGGTTGGTTTGATTGTCAACCAACTGTTTCCATTCACAAAACTTTGTGAATGCTTCATCTTTTTTTTTTAAACAAAAAATCCATACCTTTCTAGTATGATCATCAATGAGAGATAGAAATTATTGCTCCCTGTTAATGGATAACTGGACATTTGGTGAGCCCAGAGATCAGCATGAATATAGTCTAGAGACTGCTTTGTCTCATGCCTCCCTACACCAAAACTTACCTTCTTGGATTTTTCCATAATACAGTGCTCACAAAAATCACCTGTTACAATGTCCTTTCGTTTGAGAATTCCTCTCGTAACTAGTCGATGTAGATTTTGATTTTCTACGTGTCCAAGACGGCTATGCCACAAAGAGACCTGAGACACTGGGTTAGCTTGACAAACTTCCGGTAACAAAGTTTTCCCATCAAGTAAATATAGTCCATTTCTCAAAATACCTTGTAAAGCCATTTTATTATTCTTATGAAATACTATTTTTCCCTTACCACCCTTGTGAGTGAAACCCAAGAAATCCAGAGTACATGTGAAAATAAAATTTCTTCTAAGCCCTGGAACATACCTGACATTGTGCATTATGCTTACCGATCCTCCATTTGTATCCACTCGAATGGATCCAATGCTTAAGGTCTCCACTGTATGGTAGTCTTCAAGGAGTATCTTGCTTGACTTCATTTCCTGAAAATTTACAAACCAATCTTTTCTATATGTCATATGGCAAGTACATCCAGAGTCAATTACCCAACTATCAGCAGATTCATCCACTGATGCTTTTAAGAGATCTGCAGCTCTGACTTCTTCTATCATCACTGCAGCTTCTCCTTCACTATCTTCACTCATTTTTTCGTTTTCTAGAATAGCAATCCTTCTTGATATGTCCTTATTTCTTGCAATACCAGCAGGTAACCTTGGACTTTGTTTTGGATTTTCCCCTATTCTTTCCCTTAGAGTCGTTTGAGTCCTTTTTATGCGGCCTTCCTCTACCTTGAGTGTATAGACTAGTTGCTGAGAGCTTATCTAATCTATCATCCTTAGATAACTCCCTTTTGTCTTGATCTCTTCCAATGATAGAGTGTCTCTACCATACTTGAGCGTGTGATTTAGCTGATCATAACTTGAAGGAAGTGCATTCAAGAACAAAATTGCTTGAATTTCATCACTCACTGTAACATTCAAACTGTTCATTTCTGCCATAATCTTGATGAAATCATCAACATTAGTTTCAATCGACCTTGAAGAATCACACTTGAATGTGTAAAACTGTGATTGAACAAATATTCTGTTTGGCAGAGATTTTGACATGTACAATCTTTCAAGAAGTTTCCACATACAGGCTGCAGTTGTACAGTGCTTAATCTTCCTTAGCACTTCATCACTGATGTTCAAGATAATCATATCCTTAGCTCGTTCATCTTTTTCCAATTTTACAGGGTCGAGAATCACTTTTGAGGTTTGAGCTTTAGAATCCTACTTATCCTCATCAATAGGTTTCTTTTCATCTTCTTTCGTAACTAGAACAGTAATCTCAAAATTATCATCTAAGATTACATCCTTTACTCCCGAGACGCCAAAGTGAGCCATCATCCTAATAGTCCAGATTGAAAAATCTCCGGTACCATCAAAACGGCCTACCTCTGTACGGGTCGTCACCATAGCTGAATTCATGAATCTTGAGTTCAACCTGGCTCTGATACCACTTGTTAGAATCGGAATTAATCAGATTTACGTTTGTAGATTGCTAACCTTGTTGTTAAGACTACTCTCTTTTATCTCACTCAATGACTCTCTGAACTCACTCGCGATATGATTCAAAGAAAGAAAACAGAGACACAAAGAATTTGTTCACCCAGGGTTTGCCTCCGATGTGGATGACTACGTCCCTGGAGCTGGATCGATCACCAGCAAGCTTTCACTATTATCAAGTAACAACAACAACAACAATATCTCAATGAACGTGAGACTTGCCAGAGAAACTTTTACAGAGCAAAATGATACAACGAAGAAGACGAAGATCGTTAGGCCGTTAGCTTGAAGCCTTTTATAGTTTCCCGCGAATGCCGTTTAACCAATACCAAATCAATCGGATTTAATGCTTGTAAACCGGTTCGTTACTTAATTCAAACCGTCTTCAAACGTCTAAACAGATAAACCCTCTGCCTTGACTAGTGTGTTTGAGCTGAAACACACAAACTCAACAAATACAATAGATCTTTTAGTTACATTTTTTTAATTATTGAACAAGATTTTGGTTTCATTGATATTCATTACATAGATATTTATACAAGGGTTTTGACTTTAAAAACAGAAAACTTCATAAAGATATATGAACAATATTTTATACTCTAAATATAACATTACATATTTGTATAGGAAAATATGTCATGATCATAATATTTCACCTGCCTAGTACTTAAGTAATTTATACATGAATATATTGTTGTTGTGTTGCCATCTATTTTTAAATTTGCATATTGCATGATTAGTTATAATCATAACATTAAAGAGTAATTGTGAAAGTGTTTTTAGGTTAATGTCTTTATCTTATTACCTGTGTGAGAGTCTTCTGAGCAATATCCACTTAAGTGAACGAGGTTCATGTGATGCATTGAACCAATGGTATTATCAACTTCAGTGATGAACACTCTCTCTCCATGAGATAATCATCTGTCTAGCTAGTCTCTTCACCGTGAACAGCGTTTCACCCGCTATGTCTCCTTTGTATACCATCCCAAGTCCACCTAACCACATCATAAATAAAGAAAATAAGATTTACGTTATATTGATGAGAAATCCACATTAAAATTCTTGATTTTGACACGATCCAAGAAGTTCATAAGATCGTGGTATGCATGTGAAACTCATAGGAGAGTCACAAAGGATAAGTGAGTTCTTTGCTACTCACTTTAATGTTCTCTTGTTATGATAAGCTCATGAATGCTTAAGTGGAAACACACGTGAGAAATATTATGTGGAGAAAAGTGAGTCACATGCCAAGAAGAAGTGTTATGGGTGTCACCAAGGGCTGAGATCAACTCTAAAGCAAAATGATCCAACGGTGAAATCAGTGTGTGGTTTTGTTAGTTATATTAGTTGTAACAGAATTAATAAGTCTGTTACTATAAATACTTCATCTCCATTGTTGATAGACTCATGCTTGTATGTGAATGTTCATGGTGATGTGCCATTAGAAGTTTAGGCTCTCATGATGTGTGATGAGTCTTCTCTTTGATACAAGTTTACTAGATCTTTCATAATTGATAATGGAGTTTAAGGATCATAGCCTTAAAAATGGTGCGGTGAGCCGGTTCGAACGAATTTCGAAGAATTCAGATATCGCAGCATTGGAGAAGAAGAAGTTACTTTCAACATTCAAAGAATATACAATCGACGTCATACAGACTGCTCGAGTTGGGTTAGATGGTGTTGCTAATCAATTCATGTCAGTGACGAGTCAAGTTCAGTCAAAGAAGATGATACCGTCTTCGTTAATGGAGTCAACATCAAAATTAGAAGTTACACCAATTAAACCATTTGAAGTCGCTGTTTCTGGTGATCAAGTTACGATGATGACGTCAAAATTGAAAGAGGTTCAACCATTGCTACAGTTGACGAAAAAGCTGGATTTGATGGAGTGGCCTTTAGTAATCGTGGATATGAGTAATATCTCTCAAGATAATCAGCAACAGGTACAATGCTTATCCTTAGAACTTGACAATACACATGATGGTATGATTAGGAGAGACAGAACGATGAAACATGTAGAATTGCCAAAATTTTATGGTGAAAATCTTCATAGTTAGAAAATTTTGGTAGAATTGCTCAGTGGGCTGAAACAGTGTTACTGGAGAAAGTTTTTGTGAGTTTAGAGGATGGAGCTTTGATTTGGTTGAAATGGGAGCTTAACCGAGCACAAATTTTGTCTTGGCAGAATTTTAAAAACAAAATTATTCTCCGTTTTGGTAGGCTGAGCTATGAAGAAATATTAAACCATAGATATGTTTGTAGCCAACAACCAGATTCTAGGGAAGAGTTTGTAAGGATATTTGGTGTTGAGTCAATTCTGGTTAGGGAGAATGATAAGGATGATTTTTCTGTTAGTGATACAGTTAGCAGTAAAGTGGTTAATGCATTGCCTAGCAAGGAACTGATGAAACAGTCAGATTCGGGGGAGATCAAGGTGTGTCAGATTGATAAGGTTCCAGTTCAGGTTTGTGACGATGAGAGTTGTGAAGATATCAGTGAACTCTTTGATAATGTAGTTGCAGGTGATTGTTCTGAAACTCTGTTACGTACTAAAGAAATGAGACCACATATATATGCAAAGAGTGATTTAATAGGTTCTATTTCTGTTATTTCGAATGAACTTGGATTGATTGCATCACTTAGCCCTCTAGTTTCTAGAGAAGTTGTGGTGATAGATTTTGTCGAGGAGGCATCAGATATGCAACCCCAATATATTGATGGTTATCTTGTTGATCAGTTTCTTTCAAGGAGTTGGGAAGCGAATAAATCAAGAAAATGCCCTAAGAACTGGCATTTCAAGTTTAGAAAAAGGTTGTTTCATGAGAAAAATATAAAAGTTGATTTACAAAAGATTAGAGATGTATATGCAAAATTTTGTTGCTATGTAATGGGAATGAATTTTCAGATTCAGATGATATCACCAATCATAAGTCAAAAGGTAATTACAGCACTGAAACTGGTTGTTGTTGAGTTGGAAGATCTGAAGTATGAAACCATAGTAAACGATTTAAGAGCCTATGAGAGGGTTGGAGATATAGATCCATCAATTAGGTGTTCCAGTGAGGACTTTGTGTGCAATTTATACAGGGATAGGAATGGTATGGATATTGGTCATACAAAGAAACTTATAAGGCATTCAATACATAATCCATGAGAATATATGACAAGATTCAGAAAATTAGAAAGAAGCCAACGAGTGATTATTGTTGAACTATTTCATATTCAGGTACTTATATCATTGAAACACATTGTTTTGGTGTTGAAACTTTCACAGTATGATACACATCACTTGATAAAGAAGGCCTTAGTGAGTTTTGGTATATCAACTTAGCAAGCATCTTGGGTGGTGATTATTCTTGCATCCTCTACAAATTCAGTCAAGAAGATTTTGATGCGATGAATCAACAACAGTGCAATACGGAATGTAGAGGAGGTATTAAGGGTTTTGATTTAGACGTTATCTTTTGTCATAAGGAAGCTTGTCAAAGTATCTTAGAAATGGAGTATATAGGAAGTGCAAAGCTACAATGGAACAACATACTTTATTCATTCACAGAATGTTCACTACAAGACCAATTAGATATGCGGCAGAGAATGTTACAATCAATGAAAATATGAAGGTTAAAGGAACTGTCATTTACAGAGGATTTATTGTGCACTATTTTTTTCCCTATGGCATCGTTGGCGACGCAAGCTCTGGCGTCATTAGCACACCCCAATTACGATTTTACATTGCTTTCTCCTAGGCCAATATTCTCTTTACACAGCTTGTGGCCAAGCTGTCGTTGACCCAGGGAGTATTGATAAGATCATGAATGCTTAAGTGGCAAGAAACACACGTGAGAAATATTATGTGGAGAAGAGTGAGTCACATGCCAAGAAGAAGTGTTATGGGTGTCACCAAGGGCTGAGATCAAATCTAAAGCAAAATGATCCAACGGTGAAATCAGTGTGTGGTTTGTTAGTTATATTAGTTGTAACAGAATTAATAAGTCTGTTACTATAAATATTTCATCTCCATTGTTGAGAGACTCATACCTGTATGTGAATGTTCATGGTGATATGCCATTAGAAGTTTAGGCTCTTATGATGTGTGATGAGTCTTCTCTTTGATATAAGTGTACTAGATCTTTGATAATTGATAATGGAGTTTGGACTTACAAGCTTATCAAATATTGATAAGCCTATATATGCTGACATGGCGATTATCACGTGTGAAGTTTAATGAAACTCACGTGCCACTAGAAAGGGTAAAGGAAGCAAAAGCTTCGAGAGTATTAAAGAAGAGAAACAGAGAAGAGCTAAGATCGAAGGAGAATGATTCAACGGTTAAGTCAAGGCACGATTGTTAGTTGGAGTCGTTGTAACGGTTTCGGTGAGGTTGATCGAGTCTGTTAGCTATAAATATATTTTCTCCATTGTTTAGGGAGGTATATTAAATGTATTGTGTGAAATGGTGATGTGCCATTAGAGGAGCTTAGACTATTTCAATGGTGAATTAGTTTACTCTTGGTTACTTTGTATGTTTTAGTGATAAGCAATAATGGAGATTGGACTTACAAGCTTATCAAATGGTGCGGTGAGCCGGTACGAACGAATTTCAGAGAATTCATCAAACACAGCATTGAAGAATAGGAGATTACGATCGCCAATCATGGAGTCTTCACTGGAAATTGACGATTCACAGCAGATCATTGAGGTACCAGTTTTCACACGAGTATATGATGATTTGCGACCATGGATGTCATGGATGGAAGCTTGGTTTTTCAAAGAGGAATATACAGATTTGGAGAAACTTCATTTTGCTCATGGTTATATCGAGAAAGACGCTAAATCATATGTGCGTTGGTTACAATCTTCAAATCTCTTTCATAGCTAGGAATCATTGAAGTTTTGTTTGCATTTGCGTTTTGGAGAACGAGATGATCCTGAAATCGAGCAACTGGAGAAGAAGAAGTCTAGTGAATAACAAAATCAGGTATCTTCTCTAAATTCGGAATGTAGTATTAGGACTGAGGAGGTTTCTCGACATGATAGATTGTTAAATAATGTGGAATTGCCAAGATTTGATGGTCAATGTCCTTACGGTTGGCTGGCTCGGGTGGAAAGAGTTTCTCACCTTAATCAATGGACAGTAGGACATTTATGGAAACAAATTCCTATGTGTTTCGATGATGAAGTTTTGATTTGGTTTGNTTATGAGATTTAGTGTGTTGTATCGAAGCCAGAGTTCTAGGCGCAACACACAATCAGATTCTATGAGAGAATCTGAAAATAAAGCTGAGGAAGTACCTGTTATAATTCATGATATTGAGACAGTGGTGGCTGTGATGGAGGCTACAAATGATTTTTGTGATAATGATGAATTGTCCAGTATAGTTGAAAATGCATTACCTAGCACAAAATTTATGGAACAAACAATTCATGTGGAGGAGATTCAGAAGCACACTGATAGTGTGCACATTTTGGTTAGTAATGTTGGTATAAGGGAAGCTATTTGTGATATCATTATTATTGATGATCAAGGTAACAAAACTAAAATTGAGTTAGCTGACAGAGATAATAGAAAGCATGAGGATGAAGAGAGTGATTCTACAAGTGATATTGTTGTTGGATCTTTTAGAAAAACATTGGTTGTAGAACATATGTTCAGTAATGTACCAGTTACTCCAGAAAGTTTAAGAGTTGTGTCATCTTTGGAGCTTACAAGAAAATGGGTATTACAATTTGGTGATAATTGTCTTGTTGATAATGTGATGTTAGAGATCTTGGATAGGCAAGAATCAAGGAAGAGTTTCAAGAACTGGATGTACAAGTATAAAGAAGAATTATATCTTGAGAAGGATTCTAAGAAAGAATTTAATGAACATGGTTTGGCTACATGTCACATGTTTAGTATTACATCAGGTGGGGATTGCGTTTTAGGTGATACAATACTTTTCGAGACTTATAATAATGAAAAAGCAATAAAAAAATGCAAGAATTGGAAGTACAAGTACAAGGAAGAGTTGTTTCATGAGAATGATTTAAAAAAAGAATTGCAGAAAAGGGGAGAGGATTATGGATATTTCTATTCCAGTGGCTTGGTGTGGAACAACAATGGTGATTTCTTTGTTGTCGTCGCTAACCCAATCCTCAATTTTCTATATTTTCGTCATGGGAACAAAGCTATATCAATTCTTGGCAACAGTGAGAGTGACATAACTTTGAGATTTCAGGTTTAAGAACAGATGTTGAGACAACTTTGTTATTCATCAAACAGTTTCTTGAGATTGTGGTAAAAAATTATCATGTTTTGAAAAAAGAAACAGTTGTGGTAGCAGAGTCATTTTCAGGGAATGGTACAAGTCAGCTGGACGACTTGCTTAGATACAAGGAATTCAGTACACATAAGGATGTGTTTCCACAACAGGTTAGGGTGATGCTAGAAAACATGAATTCAAGTTTGTTACTTGGTGAAATAGTTTCATTTCAGTTTAAGCAGTATCTGAAGATGAGAAAGCTTATTAAATCGTGGATGTTTAAGTTAAAAAATACAGGGGACAGACAAAGATTAATATCACAACAAGTATTAGAACCGATGAAAGATGCAAAAACGTCAAGGGAGGTTTTACATAAACATTTTACAGGACTTATGATGAGAAGCATCATCATGTTTACAGAGATAGCAACACACCAAGTTACAGAGAATGAACAAATATTTTTTGATCATGAGATGATTCCAGAGAATGGATATAATTTTTTTATCCTTGGTGTTATGGATGGTATATTGTTGAGTACTAAAAGTCAGATGTTCAGTGTTAGACTGTGTTCAACGAATTAATGATCAAGTTTAAGACAACATTTGTGGTGCTGCTGTGGATTCTTAATCAGTGGACGAAGCTAAAATTTTCAAAATCTTGGCATAATAAATGCAAACAACGAAGAATAGAGGGGCTATTACAAGTGAGCTCTTCACAGTTTGTGGGAGTTGTTACGTACATAGGATATATTGTGCAATACTCTTCTTCCATATGGCATCGTTGGTGACGCAAGTATCATAGCCTTAACATGTTATCTATATTATAGTATAACAACATACTAAATAGTGTCACACATTTGCAATCCGACATACACATCTCACCGCATTTCCACACGTATCTCATGTCGGAAAAAAACGGTTTCAAATATACACTGTACAACCTACAATACTATCTCAATACTTGAGTTATATTATTCTATATGAACAATGTAATTTTTTTATAAAATGTACAAATTGATGGTCTTAGTTACATCATATAATTGGAGGATTTCAGACCAAAATGCCTAAATTCTTCTGTGGAATATTTTAAAATAATTGCTGTTCTGAAAAATTGTTGATCATAATGTAGGATAATTTGGTTCATTAACTTATTATAAGAAATTTTGATCCATAGATGCTAGGAGACTATTGATGCATAAGATCAGAACAAATTTTTGTCTAACTGTTTATCTATATTTGGGCCAAAAATGGGCCCGTCATCTAAATTTGTCGAAATCGTAAATATAAAAGAGGAAGCAACAAAATATCATATATCAATTACGATTTTGATCAATTACGAATGGTGTCACAAATTTGTCGCTAAACTAAGATTAGTACGCATTCTCTTAAATGAAAACATTGCTCCAATTCAAGATTATTTAAAGTATTCACAGTCTTAAAACAATCTGTATTGTGAACTATCTATGTTGAATATTATCCACTCCTAGTAATGTTAGCGAAGGTTATAGTCAAGTTTAACAAAGACTTAAACAGTTAAACCCTTATAACATCACATATAGGCTACATGGCAACTCTTGTCACTTTCCCTTTGACGTTTATTCATTGTCGTTTTGAGGGATAAAGTTATATATCGCT
Source organism: Leavenworthia alabamica (assembly GCA_000411055.1). Lineage (NCBI taxonomy): Eukaryota > Viridiplantae > Streptophyta > Magnoliopsida > Brassicales > Brassicaceae > Leavenworthia > Leavenworthia alabamica. Next base: position 80,548 of record KE158908.1, on the reverse strand, counting down.
TACTTAAATTGTAAGATTGGTAATAGACAAAAACTGTAAATATGTTAGTAGTGGAGAGTGGAGACAATAAATGAAGTTGCATGAAATAATTCTCCATTTAATTATGGTTCGTCAACCGTCTTCGTTCATTGGCCGCACATGTACTTATAATCATATTATATGCACAACAAAGCAACAAGCACATATATCACTCTACTATAATATTTACGTCAATGATTATAAGATGCTCGCTGATCATGTGAAGTTACATTGCCATATACATATAAAGATAATATTTAATTTTATTAATAGGATATATTAATCAATATATACACAAATAATTCATGCAGTTGCATGTGCGTCCATATATAGATGCGGAAAATGTCCTTAATCTTTCTTTCAATGTTAAATATTTTCTTAAAAATAAAGTAACAACTCATATATTCCTTTAATGATTTCTAAGTTATAATAATAGTCCATTATTAACCATTTGTCACCATCACTCCCCAACGAATTGTATATTTTTCTTAGTGTTTAATATTTAAGCAACTTAAACCAGACATGTGCATAAACTTTGGTATTACCGGTTTGTGATTAACCAATCATTGTGGACAGGTTAACCCGTTTGACTTTCTTAAACCATATTTTTCTTTTATTATAGCCTCCTTCAATAGCTTCCATTACCTACAATTTTGTAGACCAAAACTTCTTTGTTCTTTCTCTCCTTTCTAAATTCTCATAACTATCTATTACCTCTCTTCTTAAATCAAACTGGAAACTCATTCAGTCCTTAATGAGATTCTGCATTTGAATGGTAAGTCTTTAATTTTTGCTTTCTTTACAATTACAATTGAAGAGTCTTGCTTGGCTGATGCATTCAATAAAGTCAAACTTTAGGATGTTTTCTACTCAAATGTTATTTTAGCCATGATTAAGTGTAGAATTTTTAGTATGGAACCATGTTTAATATTGGGAAAAAATATTAATAAATTGTATAATTCTCTATTTTACCTATTTTACCTTTTATTAATGTATTAGTTAAAATATTTAATTGGTCATTATATCAAACTAATAAAGATAATATTACAATATTACTTTAAAATATGTATTAGAAATCTGAACTTACAATATGTATTGGAAATCTAAAAAGAATTCTAAAACTATATATTGTGAACCGGGAGTACATTTCTTATTAAATAATATCATTGATTATATATTATGTATCTCTAACTTCTATAAGTAATATATAATGCAGATATAAAAGTCTCCGTTACATAACACGAGAAAGTATTATGAAGATGAATAAAATATCTTCCATCTTCTATTTTGTTTTGCTTCTCATCTTTGGATCACTGGCTCTGTTTTCTCCGGTCACCGGTGACCTAGCCGGAGACAGACAAGCTCTTTTGGACTTCCTCAATAATATCATTCACCCACGTTCTCTAGCGTGGAATGCAAGCACCCCGATATGTGCCACGTGGTCTGGGGTCACGTGCGACGGAGATGGAACACGTGTCACTGGCCTTCACTTGCCGGGATCGAGTCTCATAGGTGTTATACCACCGGGAACAATCAGCCGTCTATCGGAGCTTCAGACTCTCAGTCTCCGATCCAATGGCCTACGAGGTCCGTTCCCGATTGATTTCTTGCAGCTCAAGAAACTCAAAGCAATAAGTCTCAGCAAAAACAAATTCTCCGGTCCATTACCGTCCGATTACGCCACGTGGAAGAATCTCAACGTTCTTGATCTGTACGGTAACCAGTTTAACGGTAGTATTCCCGCGGGATTTGCTAATCTGACCGGACTCTACTCGCTTAACTTAGCTCAAAACTCATTTTCCGGTGAGATTCCGGATCTTAATCTCTCTGGTCTAATCAGACTTAACTTTTCCAACAACCATCTCACCGGCAAAATCCCAAACTCTCTCAAAAGATTCGGGAACTCATCTTTCGCCGGGAACAACTTAGTTTACGAAAATGCCCCTCCTCCGGTGGAAGTGATTCCACCGGAAAAGAAAAAGAAAAATGGGATATATCTCTCAGGACCAGCGGTTCTAGGGATAGCGATTGGCATTTGCTTCGTGATATTCTTCATAATCGCGGTTCTAATAATCATATGCTATGTGAAAAGACACAGAAAGAGACAAGATCAGACAGAAGTCACAAAACCAGAGAAGTTGAAACCAGCTCAGAAGCATACAAATCAGAAGGAAGTTTCTAAATTAGGAAAAGACAAGAATATAGAAGACATGGAGGAAGAAACTGAAATCAACAGCGTTGAGTTCTTTGAAGGAAGCAATCTAGCTTTTAACTTCGACGACTTGTTGAAATCTTCAGCTAAGTTTCTAGGGAAGGGCATATTTGGGATGACGTATAAAGTGGTTCTAGAAGAGTCCAAGGTCGCTGTGGTTAAGCGAGTGAATGACATAGTTGTGTCGAGGAAGGATTTCAAACACCAAATGAAGATTGTAGGAAACATTAAACATGAGAACGTTGCTCCTTTGAGAGCTTACATGTGTTCCAAGGATGAGAAGGTTATGATATATGATTACTACTCTACCGGAAGTCTCTCTCTTCTTCTTCATGGTACCGTTTTACATACAAACTAATGAAACCCTAGTTGATAAAGTTGGTTTCTTGCATATGAAGTTAAGTGTTTTTTTTGTCTTGTAGGCAAGAACGGCGACGAGAGCCACGTTCCACTTAACTGGGAAACACGATTAAGATTCATGATTGGAGTAGCAAAAGGATTAGCTTACTTACACACTCAAAATCTCGTACATGGAAACATCAAATCTTCTAACGTTTTCTTGAATTCTGAAGGATATGGATGTATATCAGAAACAGGTTTAGCTTTATTAACTAACCCGATTGATAGAGAAGATCCATCGGGCGTACGACGTTACCGTGCACCAGAAATAATTGACACGAGAAGATCAACGCCAGAATCAGACATATATGGTTTTGGAATCTTGATACTGGAGATTCTAACAGGAAGATCAAGTATGGATGATAAAAGAGAAGACATAGATCTGGTGAACTGGGTGAATGTAGTTTTGCGAAAACAATGGACAGGTGAAGTGTTTGATTTAGAGCTTCAGAAGACTAGTAACATTGATGCAAAGTTGATTCAGATGTTGAACTTAGGAATAGACTGTGCGACTAGGGCTCCGATCAAGAAAAGACCGGAGATGGTGAAAGTGGTTGAGACTTTGGAGGAGATCGAGAGGGACTGATTAATAAAATTTAGATATTTTATTTTATGGATTTTAGCATTTATGATTTAAAATATATCATCTGTGGCATATATGTTTTCAATCTAAACTTTAGCTCCACTTGTTTAGATATAAAAATTTTAAAACTAAATTGGTACTTATACTTAGATGAAACTTTAATTTCATAAGGGGTTTATTTGTTTCTCCATCAGGATATGCATTTGAATGAATGATTATCCATGTTTGTTTTGTAACCATTATTAAATAATAGAATAATTTATTGATATGAATCATTTGTTATCCGTTTGGATTATCTAAATTGCATCATTTGGATGAAAATTATTTATTTTTAATTTATTTTAAAAATAACATAAAATATAATACAAAATAATTTTTCGTCAAAAACATAAAAATATAATTTTTTTTGGCAAAAACGCAACAACAAGTTTTTTCGTAAAAATACAATTGCATGTAAAAACACAGAAACATATTTCTCAACAAATATATGAAAATACAAATTTCTGACAAATACATTAAAACATAATTTTCAACTAAAAATAAAAGTACACAATATTTGAGAGAGAGCTAAAACAAAATTTCCAAAAATATAATTCCAGCTAAAATATAATGTGTGAAAAATGTAATTTCAACAATAAATAAACATTAATTTTTATTTTCATCTAAATGACTAATCTAGATGAGAAATAAAAAGATTAATAAAAATAAAAAACATCTAAATGAACTATTTAGATAGATTATTTAAATTAACCATTTGAATGTAAATATCAAATGTGCAACCAAACATGCCCAAATTTGTATCTTGAAAGTTTAAAATAGGTCTAAGTAAAAAAAGACATTGTTCGGATTTTTTTCGGATTTGGGATTTAAAAACCCAAATCGACTTCAACCCTATCAGATATTATTCAAATTTGACCCAGAAAATAAAAATTATTTCATTAAAATATAGATATCAAAATCTGATAAATCCAAACCCGATTAAGTTTTATTCGAATGCTTTAAAATGTTTATTTTGTACATATAAAATGTTTCGGCTAATAAATTGGACTTTATTTTTTATAATTGAAAAATAAAATTAAGATGTATGGTTTCAATTCTATACAACACAACTAAATTGTGGTCTTTAACCCCAAAAATAAAATAAAGTCCAAATTATATATATGTATGGTTTCAATTGCATACAAGCAATTTATTTTTTCAACTTGCATACAAACAACTCAAATGTGGTCTTTAGCCCAAAAAATACACCAGAACTAATAAGGCACAATAGAAAAAAGATATTTAATATTGTTAGCCATAAATTAAATCATTACGCATTATATGGACACGTAAGTAATTAGTTCTAAAATTAGTATAAACTTGAATTAATGTAATTACTAAAAACAAAAATTAAACAATACAATACAAGAGATCAACAAAACATTTTATTTATTTATTAAGTGCAATAATAGCAAGAATATTGTATGTGTCCAAGCTGGAAAACAGCCTAACCTCTCAATAAAACCAAACATAATTTGTGAGTACGAAATAAATTAATAAAATTATAATCCAAACATATTTATAATTAATTATAGTATCTTTACTCACATTCACAAATTTCAGATCCCATTTCCAAAAACACCAAAAATTGTGGGGTAAAAATGAGTTGTTCCGATAGATACGGGTCATCCATAAATTAAAAAATAATTGTTCAATAAAATGTCAAAAAAAGGCTGTCATAATTCTCATTACCTCTTTTATATCGTTTTACCTAAAACTTTTCCTTTAATTTCTCTTCTTTTGTTTTTCCATTTTCATCACTCCCTTTGTTCTTCCCTCTCTAAAATCCTTTTCCAAGAAAATTAGGAGTTAAGAGAGGGAAGAACCTTAACAACAATATTAAAGAACTGAATATATAATTAAATTTGTTGTATATCAAGGGAGAATAATAATAATTAAATTTGTAATGTCGCTCTCCAGGCTTTTCTTTGGTGTTTCTACATTAGTGTTGATAGTTTTCACCATTTTGTTGCCAGTGGCTTTGGCTCAAACCGTGGCTCCTGCACCGGCTCCGACAAGCGATGGTCAGTTAATAATATGTTTGTTATATAGTTCTTTAGTCATAAAGGGTTTCTTGAAATTTATTAGATTATTAATGATAATAATAAAGTATCAATTTGGTCATTGAATATTTGTCCTGACCAAAATTTTCCGGATCCAGATAGTTCGATTTTTAAAAACGGATCTTCGATTTTTTTTACAGATATCCGGATCTGTTTTGATACCCGAGATCGGATATCCGGATTTGTTTTAATATCCAGGACTGGATATCCGAATTCGTAGCTAGATATTTTGGTTTTTTTAAAGTAAAAAAAACATAAATAATAAAAATAAATAAACGGATATATGGATCCGTCCGATATCCGGATCCGTCCGATATCCGGATCCGCATCCAAATATCGTTTTCAAAAGTTTTACGGATTCAGATTCAGATTTTTAAAAAATGTCAAATATCCGGATCCGTAATATGCCTATTGAATATTACAATTATTATAGTTGTTTCGATGATTAATTTTGGAACAAAATATTGCAGGAACAACAATAGATCAAGGCATAGCATATGTCCTTATGTTGGTGGCTTTGGTCGTCACATATCTCATCCATTGATCCATTTGCCAATTTTAACTTTGGTCTCTATTTAGTTTAATTATATATTTTTTTCTCAGTTTAATTATAATTAATAGAGACCATTTGTGGTAGAGATGTTAAAGAGGTATTCTATTTTTGATAATTACATTTTTGAAGATCAGTTGTAATTTTGTATAATGTCGATGTGTGTTATCAACTGTTGGAAATATATTTCATCGATTTATATTTCCTTAGTTACATCTTATTTATGCATTCACACATTTAATATCTTGAATTTTCAACATGTTACAACAAAAATATGGTAAAAACCATCAATGCTAAGGATCATACTATAGTACAAATCCATTTATTTAACATAGACATAAAAATAAGGTTGATTTAATAAGCCAAAACTAAACACACGATTAGAATAGTAATTAGGATATTTGAATAGGAAATAGATTAGACTATAATCAAGAAGATCATGTAACGTTTTAGTCTATCCCTTAAGTGGATAACTAAGTAAAGAACCCTCCAAATTCTCCGTATGGATGACTTGGATCATAGCTTTGAAATGGAGATTCCAAAGGGACAGTGGAGGGAGAGTTTGATACAGAGTGTGAAGCTGAGCCAAAAGTGGGGAAATTGTAGTTGATATTAGTTCCTAGATCACTAGGGAAACTTGTGGATCCGAAAATTTCGTGGTTGTGATCTCTCATCAGTTGAAGCATGTATGCGTTATTACTCTCAAGATCTAGGGTTGAGGACAAAGGATATTGAAAGGCTTCATGGTTGTAGTTGTCTACTATTTCATTCACGATCTCAAGATTTTCTTGGTCTTGGGTCTGGTTTGGTTCGAGATGTTGTACCGGGATGGTTGAACCTACATTTGGAGCTTGGGAGCAAGAATGTATTCCTCGGTAAATGATCTCAAAGAGATCTTCGTCAGATCTCTGGACTTGTTTGGTGGCTTCACATCCTTGTGATTTTCTGTATGTGCATCTATAGTATCCTCTGTACTCAAACAGAATACATTAGTTAGACTTTTTTCTTGTATATATTATATGATTAGTTTGGTAATTGTGCACTATTTTTAATCTAATTATAAACGTTGTCAAATGACATTTTTATATACATTCTAAGAAAAAGCTAAAGTTTCTGTTACACTTTGATTAATGCACTATACAGTTTTATTTTTTATTATTTAAATTATAATAATAAGTAAAAGTATATATTATAAAGACAAAACAATATCCTTTATGAAATAAAAAAGTACGTTTAAAACAGAACAACTATGTTAATGTTCTTGTCACATTTTTTGGTGATATAATGAAGGGCTACGATGGGAATTTTTTTCTTTTATTAGGTTAAGTTACGAAACTAACCTTGGGAATTTGGCTCCGAGGATATCTTTTTGGCCGTACTTTCTCCAATTGAATCCATCGTCAAGTGTTTTATCAATACCAGCTCCAGGGGCAATTCTGACTTTCTCCGTCCACCTTGGCATTGACTTCTTCGAGCTTTATTACATTTTCAAAATAATTATGAGTTTATGCAAAAACAAAAACAACAAATATACTTTACGACAGTTTATACATAAGTATACCTCTTGATGATGACATGGGGTGATTCTTGATTGGAATCATCGCTCTTGGGGCTTCCTCCACCGTGAGAATACGGCGAACATTGGTCACCGGAATAATTCATAATGGAGAGAGACTTTTGGTAAGATTCAAGAATCTTTTTAGCCAAATGTTCACGTGTTTCTTGAGATGAAGCTGATCCGAACTGGTATGCATAGTCTCTTCCTTCTTTCATCAGCTCGTTGATCTCTTTCTTCATCTTCTCCCAGTCTCCATTACTACTCTTCTTCTCCATTACGTTTAAAAGAGTAGATGCAGATATATAGGTTTAAAATGTTGTTACTATGTTTAGTTTGCATGGCTTCTGGAAACTGTGAAAGAAGTGAATTTAAAGAGGATTTTGTGTGAGAGAGATAGTTTGACTTTTTGACTGAAGAACGAAGAATGCTGATGTGGAATAGAGAGGTGAGACCAGTCTTTGGTCAATGAATTTGGAAAGTCCAACTTGCTGACCAGTTCTTCTTTGCTTCTCGACCCTTTATTTATTTTTATATTAGTTTCATAAGATCTAGTTTCGTTTTTATATTAGGGTCACAATCGTTTATTAATTTTAGTAAAAGTATTATGTTACTATAAATTTTCATTATTGTTATGACATATTATTTTCTGTTATGAGTTACTAAATTTCAAAAAATCTGAATGAGAATCATAACAAATAAATATATCTAATATGCTGATCATATAAAATGAAATATCTTCATTAATTATTTGTTCTTTTTATAATAATTTATCAATAATAAAACTCAAATATTCTAAAATTTAAAACAGAATTCAAACCTTAACTAAATTCAAATAAATGTTTAAGTGTTAAACCAAAAGCTAAATGCAGATACGAAAACTAACGAGAACCCAAAACATATAATTTTGGTACCATGACATGTTGCAGTAGTATATAGTCTTTTGAGGTCAATTTCAGATTAAGCCTATAGGGACATAATAGCATTAAAAATTTATATTTGGGCATTTGGCACTGTATAACAAACACTTTTTACGATAATATAATATCTTCTTTTATTTTTCTTATTTAGAAGAAAAATTTAGATAAAAATATATTTTGTATGGCCTTGCCTTGGTCCCGAACAATTTTGTCTATTCTTTTGGACTGTTTCAACTCTAGATGTAATTAAATGCTTAACTATAAGCAAAAACATTAGACACAACCGCTAACAACTAACTCAAAAGTTACTCATTAACACTAATTCAACCATTAATACAAAATACAAACGCTACAGCACACTATATACAAAACCTAACCTAAACTCACATATCAACTCAACGGCCGACAACATCATAGAGAAAAAAAGATGTCACGTTCACACATGTTATGACGGCCATTCAATGACAACAACGTTGTTAGAATAAAATTGGAAGTGTGCTAAGATTTTGTTGATAACTAATAATAATGGCTTGACGAACTAGATATTTCTGATTTAATATATTAACCTTCAATATTCACCATGCATGACTCGGATAATATAAATCTTCAGTTTTTATATAAAACTCATAATCTGAACTATATAGATATATATATAATTGTGTTGTTCTGTATAATATTTTAAGTGGACCTAAAAAGTAAAAAACCAATCATGATCTACTCTAAGAATACGGCAGATAATTATGATTAGACAAGGGCAAAGAACAAAAGGTGCGTTCGTTGCCGTGTTACAGTAGATTAGACTCCAATAAAGCAAGAACCAAGAATCAACGTTATTGTCAACTCTTCTAAGAATCTTTAACACCGCTCAAAACCGGTTTCAGTCATTTCGAAGTTACACTAAACGATTGAATTTTGAGCTTCATTTCAAACCGGTTCAGTGTTCCTGCAATAATTTTGAATGTACTGTACAAACCGGATCCGGTTTCTTAGGTGGAAAGCTCTGCCAAGGAAACAACCGGTTCAATTTTGTGAAAATAAGCAAAACAAGTCTTAAACTTTACATGTATAACTTATCGGTATGGTTTAGTAAATGATATAATACAACGATCTCGATTTGACGGACATATTTAACACGCAGCTATAAGTAACTCTGCTATTACATACATACACAACTATATATACCAACGGTTATATAAGTCTCTAGTAAATTCCGGGAATCATACCAAGTATTGCTCAAGCCGGTTCAGTTCGGTTTAGTTTTGGTTTCAAACAATGTATTGACGAAGGTAATCAACTCTAGCTTGATGCTTAAGCTTCATCAAAGCCTTGACTTCATGTTTCCTCACCATTTCTCTAGAGATGTTGAGATTTCCAGCTATCTCTCCCAGAGTTCTGTCACCTTTCCCATCAAGACCATACCTTTGTCGAATAACAAGACTCTCTTTTGGCTTCAATGAATCAAGCTTGAGAATGAAAATGTAATCAGTTCATGCTTATTAACTAACATATGTTTAAATGATTGTCTAAGATAGATCAAGGATAAAGACTTACAACATCATCGAGAGCGAGCCTAAGAAGAGCAGGTTGTCTTCTATTATCAGCTCCTACACCATCAACATCTGTGATTCCATTGATGAACTCTTCTTGAGTAACCGAATGTTTTGAGTTTAGTGAGAAAACAGGTTTTGCAGCTCTCAATACTTCACGGTATCTCTCAGGCGATATCTTGAGTCTCTTAACTACCTCGTCTTCTGTAGGGAGTCTTCCTAACTCAAACAATAGCTCAGTCTTTGCTTTATAGATCTCTACTCTCACCTGAATGGTTTTGACAAAGAGGAAACGTCATAAGGTAAGGTCTATGCAAAACAATAAACATACACCTAAAGAGTGTAACTTACAGATTCAAGTCCAAAGGGGACACGAGTAAAGTTTGAGGTTGTCATAGACCTTATAATGGCATGTCTTATCCAAAACAAACCATAAGTCGAAAGACGAAACTTTCTTTTTGGCTCAAAACGATCAATTGCTGTGATAAGCCCTTTCATACCAGCTTGACAAAGGTCTTGAAATTTAGGTCCATTGGTAAAATCATGAAAGTATTTGTTCATAACAAACAATACAAGGCGAAGATTGTGCTGCAATGTACAGGAAAACAAAAACACACAATAAGCTACAAAGAGTTTATGATCTCACAATAGCCTTTCTAAGAGTTTTGATACACTTACCTTAATAAGTTTGTTTCTTGCAGCTCTACCTATTTCGAGTTTCTTTTTCACTTCAGCCGTTCTCATATTGATCTCGCTAGCTATCTCAGCTTCCCTTGGCTCTCTTCCTAAACTCTTTTCAAGTTCATCTTTCACTTTAAGAAGAGCCTGCAATGTTAAAGCCCCAAACAGTTTTAGCATACAATGAATCATTAGAGTAAATGCTATCATAGGTTGAAGAATACCTTCATAGGTTGCATCAACTTAAACAACCAAACATGTTCTGTAGAAGAAAGAACAGGAGGTATCTTCATTTTTTTCCAGTCTAAGCTTACTATATCATTAGAAGCTGAATAGTCTCTCACGAGTCTCTCGATCTTCTCCTCTTCTTGTTCCTTCTTTGTTACTTTCTTCTCAGCAGAAGCAGCAATTGATTTCTCTTGACTATTTTTTCGCTTCATTGCTATCCGTTTACCAAGACTCAAACGCTTCTCCTTCTTCACATTGTTCCTCACAACTACTTTTTCCTCATTACCACTTTGTTTCCTCTTTCTCCTCTGCGGAACTTTAGATTTCGAGCCAACATCTTCCTCTACTGATATGGTTGTTGTAGGACTAAGCTTGAAAATGCTTTCAAGTCTTGCAGCAGCTTCATTATAATCCAATCCTAACGAACATGAAGGAGCCACACTATGATCTAAAGAACTCGGTTTTTTCGGTGTTTTACATAGCTTTCTCCTTGTTACTACTCTCTTCTTCTCATTATGCTTTTCCTCTGGAATCAAAACTTGTTCTCTAGGAATGATCAAAGCTGAATTGGTAGAATCATCAGCTTTAAAAGCAATAATGGATGGTTTTTTAAGTGAAGACCGATGAGTTAAAAGATCGTTGCTTAACCCAAGTGGTGATCTTGCAGCTGAACTTGAAATAAACACAACTCCCATCACAATCTAAGGATCAAAAATTGAATCTTTCGAAAAAACTCACTTGTGCTGCAGCAAAAACATATCTCATATGTTAGTATAAAGAATGGTCTCTCAAGACAATAACTACAGAACATTGATCTAACTCTAGTTTGGTCTTGCATGAACAGAGGATGATGTTCAGAGAAGAACAAAAACGAAAGATCGAGAATTTAAATCAGAAATAGAATTTTATAGAATCCAAATGCAAATCCACAAATTGTTAGAAATTTTACACAGAAATCACCAGAAGTATCAAATAAAAATTATACTGTTTAGATTCAACTTAACTCAGAAATCATAACGAAGTAAGTAAAGATCTTATTGAGAAAATTAATGTTCAATCATCAACAAAGCAAATAGTTAAGCATACCTTTGCAGAATCGGAGAGAATTTTTCTTTGATCGAGTGAGATTCTTCGTTTCGATTAGATTCTGGTTCACGAATTTTTATAATAAAAAATAAAATAAAATTGGAGTTGAACACGAAAATATGTGTGTCTAAATGTACTACGTAAATTATGGTGTCCACAGGTCGTTAATGACAATATGAGGCCGTATATTTCTAGATTTCATTCTTAGACCCCAATTATTTAAAATTAATCAATTTAAACCCTTTGAAGTTTGAAACTAGAGAGTTCGTATCGGAGTAGACTTCTTTCGTTACCGGTGGTTCCACATTACAGTTTAACAAAAAAATATTTCTTTTTACAAATTTACAAGTAAATATGTTAAATATTTACTTGATCATGTCCAAAGTTTTTACATATAAAATTCAAGAGAGGTACATTGGTGGTGTAGAGAAAGTTGATGCATTCTTATGATTTTAATTAGGTCATATGATTTTGATTTTAACTGTAAATTAAGTATTTTCTTTTTGGGACCATTTGAACTTAAAGAAGCTTAGGTGACTAATCTCTTATGAGTTTAGAGAAAACTATTGTCAATAGATATGCTAACCTTTCGAAATAGTCTCTCTTAATCATTAACTCTGGTCTTAAAAAATAGACAAGCCGATTAATATCTAATACTAATTAAAAAAAATTATAGTTTTAATATGTAAATAATTTTGTCATTAATGTTTTATGATTTATCAAAAATATGAAGTGAGCTTCTAGCATATAAATAAGTAGTAGATTTATAATCATTTTTCTTGTCACTATTTATTTTTAGTTTGTTTAAATTTTTAAGTATGATCTTGTAACCATTTGAGTGTTTAATTTTTTAATTTAATGGATTCTGCAATTGCAATATTGCATTTCGGTTAAATGAAAGTTTGAGTAGATATAAATATTGGTAGATTTTTTAAGATATATATATACAAATAATTTCTGTAGATAAGAGTAAAGATATCAAATAATGTAAAAATTATTAGGAAGATGAAACGGCCAACAAGGCTATTAAAGAATTGGAAATACAAAAATACAAAAGTGACGGAAGTGAGACGTGGCAAATTTATAGTGGAGGAGAAGATATTTCTTAAAGGGGCTTGTGGTTTATGGATCAGGTAATATCCACGTGGATTGTCTTCTCAGCATTTGCGGGACCCATATAAAGTGGTGGCTCGGTAAGCATCAACGTAGCCTTATTCTAAACCAATTAATTTTGGTTTTGAGAATTCAAAATTCAACTCACATTGAAAAATATTATTCTAAAGATTACGCAAAAACTCCAAATGTTTAAAGAATTTTGGTTTCGACCCTTTCAGTTATTTTTTCAATAATTACATACCAGACCCTTTCTAAATATTTGTTCTAGTTTAGCATGCAACTGAACACTCTGATAAGTGCATAAAAACTAAGCATTAAAAGTTGAAATAAAAGTAAAATTCAAAATTTAAAACATATTTCAAATTAACTATTAATTACAAATGAATTATGTTTTTTCTTATCAAAATTAAATGCAAATTATTAAAGTCACTAACATAACCAGAGTAAATCAAATGTAGAAAATAAAAAACATTTTCATATATGTTTCTCCAAACTTAAATCTTCAGGATCATAATGTCTGTTATCAAAATCCTCTGTGTCTTCAGCTAAGTGAGGACAATACCTTTCAGACAAAATCTCAACTTGTTCTGCAAATGTGTTAGAACTTGGTGAACCAATATGAAGCACCATCTGATTCCATCTCTTTCTACAAGCTTCACCATCTCTATTGTCCAATATATATATTTTTAATTTAAATTAAAAATTTAGTTATAAAGTATTAATAATAATTATTATTTATTTCNTATTATTTATATTTTTCAATTATAGTTTCAAAAATTGAAAAATATAAATAGTAATTAGTACTATTAAAACCTAAAACTTTAGTTATAAAATTAGGATTATTGTTTAAAATAAATAAATAATAATAACTATTAAAACTTTATAATTAAATTTTTAATTTAAATTAAAAATATATATTTTATAATGTTTTAATTTTTTAATTGTGTTGAATACTAATTTTATAGATTATATATAATATAATTATATAAATTTAAAACTTTATTTTGTAGTACAGTTGGTAAACTACTTACCTTTATTTCAAAAGATTGGTTTGAAACCACTCAGTAACCATTTTAATTTTAATTTTACAATCAAAACAACGTCATTTTATTCGACAAAAACAATGTCATTTTACGCGTAACGGATTATCGAACAGATAACGCTATTTTAATTTTTTGTTAACTTAATTAAAGGTGAGACAAAATTAACCAATCAACTAAAATTTTAATAATTTTTAAAAAATTAACATAAAATTTTTTTATTTAAATAATATTTTGTAAGTTAAAAAAATTTTCGTCTATTTTTTTAATATATAAATTTTCTTTACATTTTTTCCATTTATAATTGATTGTTGTCCATAATATCGATCGTGTGAACCAAAAATTAAACCCGACTTAAAATACCAAATTTTATTATTCGATTTTAAGAATTATTTAAAAGATAAAAGTTTCACTAATATATTATTCATTATTTTAAATTAGTTTAAATACTTTTAAGAGAAAAATACACACACACAAAACCGTTATAACATATAGAATATGGATCAATTTATTGAAAACTATATAGCCTTAACGGTTTTGAGAGACATCGGCAAAAACATGTTGCAATTAATAGAATTCTAAATAACAGCTCAACACCAAATCACTCGTGCATTTTATTCCTTCTCTTCACCATGGAACAAATGGAATGATACGAAACATCAAACATTAATTAAGAAGCTGTTGGCTGTTGCAGCCATATAGCGTTTCTGATAGGTTGAGGCGTTCGTTGTACAAAACATTTGTCTCACTCCTTCAACCTTGATATGGTAAACCAACATCTTCATAACCGTTTTAAAAAGTCTAAAACTGTGCCAAACTCTAAGGGGAGTGGGAAAGGGAGAGAGCAAACGTGCAATGGAAAATAAAGTGATGGCAACGAGATGAAGGATAAGTGAGAGTGGCCTAGGGTTCATACCACCTAGAATAGCCATCATTCCTGATGTACGGAAACCACCACTACATAGGTAATCAAAGCAGCCTTGTCTCATAGCTTCTTTTGCTTGGTCCTTTGATGCAACCGCCACTTTAGACAGCGCACTTCCTAGTATATTAACTGTCGCTGACATTGGCTTCACCATATACACAATGAAAACAATAATGTTTTATCTAGTTAAGACATAAGTGATTAGTTAGTAAGTGATGTTGTACTAACCTTTCGGATATCGTTAAAGGATTTGATGAGTTTAGAGACTTGTTTAACATTGGAAAAGTTGACTAGTGGCTTGAGAAGAAGACGAAGAATAAGTATGTCAGATAATACAACCATCATTCCAGAAGCTATTATTGGATGACGCATATTGAATGCATCTCCTAACATAATCACACCTTTCTTCTTAGTTAAGATAGCTGACATGCTCTTAGTTGCCACCACTTTCATCTGTGCCCCGTCATCGATCCCTTTTATAAATATTTCACGAAGTTTTTGAGGTATCTGAGAGAGTAGTACGTAACAGTAACTTAGTTATACTGAAATCACACTAAGTAAGAGATGATGAATAATCCCATATACTCTGCTTGGACGGTCTCATCTACGTAATAGTACGTAACACTAACTTCGTTATACTGAAAAAAATACTTATATTATTCAAACAAATTAATGGACATATATTAGTCAACTTGATGTTATACCTGAGGAGCCATACTTTTCTTGAGGAAGTTCGACATTTCACCGGTTGCAATAGGAGGAACACAATCAGCAGGAATCTCAGCAATACAACGGACCTCGTCATTGCTTATTTGATACATAATGCAGATCATAGGTCTAGAAAGAATGAAGTGTAGACTTTGTGGATCATATAGTCTTCTATTTTTCGTGACGTATACCACCATGTATGCGTGCACTTCCTCCTATACAAATAGATCTCTCTGATCATATATCCTAATTTGGACACTCACTATGATTGTCTAAATCTAGTTGAAGGATCATGGAAAAAGGTATATATATACTCACAGTACTATGGACGAGAGACCGACGAAGGTTTGAATAACAACCGTCGCATACCACAGTAAGAGGTGCGAAGGCTGTTGTTTCTTCGCATACACTACTCTTGTATGTCACACCTTTGATCACTCCATTTTCTTCTATAAAAGACTTCACTGTACCTTCTTCCATATGCACACTAATGTAAAAACCAACACTTAAAAGATAAGGTCATCTAGCTAAGGTTCATGCCTTCATGGGGTTAACTAATGGAAAATGAATGAGTTGATATGTATCTTTATAAGCCATGAGGTTAAGCTAGAGTCTCATAAAACATATACTACATGTTGATTTAAGATGCGTACTTGGGAAGAGAAGAAGCTTTTTGGCGTAGTCTTTGTAAGAATCGGCCGTTGTAGAAAGATCGAGCACAAGGTTCGTAAGGAAAATTGTTGTTCTCCACTGGAAAAGGTAAGACTGCTTCTTTTGCGTCTTTATAAACTGCCACGCCCGTTACATTTTGGGCATCTATTCCCTCCAGACAATCTATATATGTATGTGTCCGTTATTTCAATATGAAAACTAAACTAAGAAAATGCTAAGTGTGTTTGTATAATTCTTTAAAACGTATCGAAATTGAGTTTTTTGTTACGTGATTTTTTTGGTAAAACCTATAATTTGTGGCTTTCAATATTTTAAAAAGTAACAGCTATTCAGGTTTTAATATTTAAAACTTAATTACAGGGTCTTGAATTTATATTTATGAGACAGAGACAAACCTTCAAGACCCAGCTTAGCTAGCATAAAACGTCCTCCAGGTTGCATAATCTCACCCATTACTCTCTCTGGTTCTCTCATGTCCCTTTCTATCACATGCACACGACGCCCGTCCTATAACCGAAAATATAGGACCAATACTAGAATTATATTATGAAACAAAAAACCCAGTGTATATAATATAGTTTTGCTTTTGCCGTTGATCATATAAAAAAGTATGAAAATATAGTTGACAAATGTAATCTCTAAATGCCAAGCTATAGGTACCTTAGCAAGAGCATAAGCGAGAGCTGAGCCACCAACACCAGCTCCGACGATGATGACATCAGCAGCACCATCTCTTCTCTCTTCTACGGTCACGGCGTCCGCTATACTCCTCTTCCTATTGCTGACGTGGAAAATTGTCCACATCAGCACCAAAGCGAGTAGCGTCGTCCATAAACAAACGTGCGGCAAATCCATGCTTCCTTGAAATGGGGTTTAAGAGCGTTGAAAAGAGTGACAAATGATTGAGTGTGCAAAGGCGAGATTAAAAGATGGTCCTGGAGGTAATGATGAGTCACCATCTTAACCTCCATCGTTCATCTTAAGCCAACACGTGTTACATGGTTGGCCAGTTGTCAGTCCAATCATTGACGCGGTCAAGGATCTCTGGTAAATTTTGATTGTTGTTGTTCGATTGATCGGCAGTCGTGTAATGTCACGTCCATTATCTCTTCTTGCATGCATTTGTATATTCGGATTTATTTATTTTTGTTCTGTGAGACAGATGTTTTAGGAGAAAACGGTCAACTGTGTAGTTTCAAGTTTCACAATTTTAAATGAGTATTTTTCGGTTCCGATTTAAATGATAAATTTTTTTGTTGATTTTTTTTTAAATTATCAAGTTTATGTTGACTAATCAAATTAGACTCCTCGTTAACTCAACTAACGATGGTTTATGACGTCGTTAAACTGCTCTGTCACAACAAACAATGATGCAAGAATCCGATGGTATAACCAATTACAGAGCACTTTAACGGCATCATAAACTATAGTTAGTTGAGTTAACGACGGGCCTAATTTGCCCAGTCAACATAAACTTGATGATTTTTAAAAAAGTAAACAAAAAAGATTAGCATTTGAATCGGAACCTAAAAGTATAACATTTAAAATTGTGAAATTTGAAACTACAAACTTATTTTAACCGTTTTCCCGATATTTTGGAGTAATCCCGAACTGTATATAATTTGTGTTAGTAAATGCTGGTTTAAACGCAAATAGAAACAAGTTATTATACATTTTTTCATGGTCATCAACAGTTAGTTTTTAATTAATTTAATAGAAGATTTTAAAATTTATTAAAAGAAGATTCAAAATATTATACACTAATAATAAAGTACAAACTTTTAGGCTATATATTTTTATGACCATCAAATATTTTGTATAGAGCAGTGGTGTCTTTCATAGTTTAATCTACAATTTTATTTATGACAAATAGCCTAATATTATCGACCGATACGGAAGTCGATTTTGTGTTCTAGTAGGGATTAATGTTTTTGATTGACACAGAGCATATAGTTTAATATTAGTTTATAACTTTATACCAAATATACATTGCTATCTAGAACATAAATGCTTAATTCCACATAAAGCCCATCTATCGAAACCTTCTTGGATCCATTAGCCCATTAAGTTGAGGATAAAGATAAGAGTTTAGTTTGACTCTATGGACAGAAAAAAATCAGACAAAATCAAAAGATAGTTAACTCAAGAATCATAGAAAGCAGAAGATGAAGAGAATTCCTCGTATCAAATTTCCTCAGAGACATTCTATTTCATCAGGTTTTCATTTTTATTTGTTCCTCAGATCTTGAATTTTTATTTTTTGAGTAGATTCTCTTTTATTATTATTTCTTTAGTTTATGTTTTAATAAAGCTCATCACTAGCTTTATTCTCGTTCTTATCGACTTTTTTTTGCATGTGAAATTT
>KE158908.1:16105-47171 GCA_000411055.1 Leavenworthia alabamica | reverse complement strand
TTAAAACTGGAAATGTAGCCTTATGGCTCGCCGGACATTCACTTGGAGCCGCCGTGGCTTTGCTTGCCGGGAAGATTATGACGAGGTCTGGTTACCCTCTTGAGAGTTATCTATTTAATCCTCCTTTCTCGTCTATTCCAATAGAGAAGCTAGTAAAGAGTGAGAAGATTAAACATACAGTTCGGTTTGCCGGAAGTCTTGTTAAAGCCGGAGTAGCAATCGCCGTTAAGGGTAGCCATCATAATAAGGTACTCATATCATGTAAGAATATATGCTATTTAATATTGTTTTTTTAACAAATATTAATTTATTTTCTAATTTTAGCTAAGACTTTTAAATAAAATTATAATTCTATTTCCATATTAATTTTTTTGTTGGCAAGCTATCCATATTAATTTAGTTTGTTAATTTATAAAATAAATATATATATATATATATATCCCATTAGTTTGTACCATGATCTTTTGGTTAAAAATCTCAAAATTAGATATTATTGAAAGTATATAATATTTTTTACATTTTCTACCTAAACATCATATTATTTTGATTTCACTATAAAAAATACACTACATAATATAAACGATCAAAAATATAAATAAATTTTAAATATGGTATAACTAATAGAAAAAAACAAATAAAACTTCTAAAACATGATATAAAAATAAACTGAATTTTGTACGAGGTTATTGGTGTGAATCTTACAAGAAAGTGGATGATGTAAACTATAAACAGGGTATAGAAGAGGATTCCTTTATGAAGTTAGCATCATGGTACCCATATTTGTACGTGAATCCGGCAGATCCAATATGCTCAGAATACATTGGTTATTTCAACCACAGAAACAAAATGTTTGAGATTGGAGCCGGTAAAATCGAGATGATCGCTACAAGGAACTCACTTAGGAATCTTATAACCGGAGGAGGAACCGGAGGAGGAAGTTCATCATCAGACTCTTCATCAGAGCCTCTTCATCTTTTACCATCGGCGTATATGACTATAAACGCTACTCAATCGCCTGATTTTAAGAGAGCTCATGGGATTCATCAATGGTGGGATCCTTTGTTTATTGGCGAATATGTTTTGCATAACTTTAATCATTGACTTTTTCTACCTTTGATTGTTTCAAACGCTTTTAATTTGTTCATTTTGTTTGTTGTTGTAATCTGTGAAGTATCAAGTTTGTGCAGACTTAACTTTAATTGAAAATGAAATAAGTTTGTATGTTTCGATTCCATCTATTATATATAAACCCAATCGTCATATTTATACCAAACCACTGTTCTTAAAAGCTAAGGCTTGAGTTCAAAGACAGTGACACTTATTTATAGTTATGAACACACCAAATAAACACCTGCTCGATTGAAGCAAATGAACGATAAAGATATTTTCAGTTCTTTGAATACTGGTCAAGCTGGTTGTCCATAATGGCAGAGACCATGCTGATAAACTCATCTTCTGTTGTCTCTGGAGACACTATGGCTTCTGCATCGTGTACGATTTGTTCGATCACAGATTCTTTATTGAGGATTTCTCTGCACATTATGCTTCCGATGGTGAAAGGTGTGAGACCCTTTGCAGAACCTTTCTTGAGAAGCATGGTTGAGATGCGGAGGACACGGGCACATGAAGGCGAAATCTCCCAACCATGGAATTTTAGAAGTTCGATGTCTTGCTCAGGATCCAAGGATTTGATGTATTCCAATGTCTCTGAAGAGTATGGCTCTTTTGCTTGAGGCCAGTATAGCCATTCAAATGTGCAATCTTCGAACTGCAGAAGAAGACAAGCTTGTGTTTAGTTTCGAAAATTTGACAACCAAAGTGTTGTGTAAATGTTGTTTGAATAATGTGGTTACCTTATTGGGAAAGCAATAGCCGTGGTCGATTGGAGTAAGCACCATTTGTCCATTGATTCCGTCTCGGCTAACCAAAATGTTGCCAGCATGACGATCTGCATTAGCCAGCCTGATGTCTAAGACTGATATCTTGTGAACTTGATCAACAGGGAATACTCTGTATCCCATATCTTCACAACTTCCAACATTACTCACAAACATCTGCAGTGAACCGATCTTTGAGTTCTCAGGAGAGAAGCTGAAACCATTGGGATGGTTGAAATTTTTGTGCAAGCATTTGACCATTGTTGTTAGTGGAACTCCAGCAAAACCGGTTTGGTCATGAGGAAAAGTTCGTGGTCCAGTCATGGGATAGTCCAAAATGTAGGCTGCTACTTCTCTGATAGCTCCTTCACCGACCTGTGTGCCTTTCTTTAGTCCCTCGCCGTCAACTGAAACAGGTAGTCCATGAGGATTGTTCACAGCCATGGGTTCCTCATCAATGGGTTTGAAGACAGAGATGTATTTGTGCCCAGATGGATCTTGCATAAAATAAGCACCTCCCGATCCATCAGATGATCGAATCGGAGCATTTTCTTTTTTCAAGCCTTCTAAAGTGGAGCTGATAAGCTCTTTGAGCAATGAAGGGAGTTTAATTTCAGGATTAACAACAACAGGTTCCAAGAAAAACTCATCAAGCTTTGCTTGTTGTTTGCCATCCACTAAATTGTGCTTGTGATTTACATCTTCGACAGACACCTCAAAATCCTTCCCCACTGGTTTTGCTTTGACTTTAGCAGATTTCCTAATTAGCAAGTGAATCACATTCTCTCCGTTTTTACAGAGATCAGTAATGAGCCTCTGATCATCTAGCTCTTCACCATCTAATGTGAGTTCATGATCCAGAGGATCCCTGAGCTCTTTTTCCTTTGAAGCTATTTGCTGCTTCACATAACCAACATTTTTACTCTTCTCAACAACAAGCACAAACTCCTTCCCACCAACAGTTCTTACAGAAATGTCTTTACCATCATATACCAGTCTTTGCTTCTTGACAAAAAAATCCTTAATACTCTGAATCCTTAACTTCACGGATGCTATCGAATCTGACTCCATAACCCGCAAAGGGATCAAAGAGCCAGCAATAGTCAGGAAAACAAGAATTGGGTCGTCTAAATTCAAACCAAACCGTCCAATAATACCTGGAAGGTTCACAAGTTCCTCCAGGGCTGGACTCAACACTACACTAACAACTGACATTCCAACTGTACACTTAAATCCTAAAAATCCTGGGAAATAAAGAGAATTCAACAGGAAGAAAGGGTGAAATCCCAGGAACCAAGCCCTTATCTTCTTCCGTGAGATTTAAACAAGAAAACAAAGTTCCTGTCACGGATTCAGGAACTCTTAGAACCAAAGGGCTTTCTAACTCACATCTTGCCAAGCAATATTGCCAAACAATTAATATCAAAGTTTAACAATCTTAAACCACTTAGATATTATGAGGCTTTCATTCGAATCACAGTAGCTGAAAAGTATCTCCAAGTCGTCAACTGCAAAGAACATGAATGATCACAAGAATCAGTCATAAAACAGCAATACACACAATTCAGAAAAGCTTGATCACAATTTCTAATTAGCCACAGATTACTAAAACAAGAAGTAAAACATTTGAATCAAACACAAAAGATTTAAACAATATAAAGAAAAAAAATGAAAAACCCCAACCTATTGATATGGATGAAGAACAAAATAGCAAACAAGCATCTAGTTTTGATCTCAGCAGATAGAATTAGACTATATAACCTTTTTTAAAAAACCTTTTGTTCTCATCTATATAATTAGAGTATTCTTCATATCTAAAATTAGCTAAAAAAGCATAACAAAACAACGGCCACAGATAAGTTTTAAGTCAACGTCTTCTTCGGATTTTAATCAAATACCAAAACCAGCCTGCCCTTAGTTTTTCTAAAAACTTTATCTGATTAATTATCTTATTTTAGATTTGATTAAAAAACACTAATTATCGCACTTTTACATATTCGAAAAAGATGATTTCAATTTTACTCGCATTTTCAGATCATCGGATATGATACAATTCGTCGTTCATGATCGGAATAGATTAACCGATTCTTCACAGAGATCGAAAAACCTAAAAAAAGCCATATATATATATATATTTATATATATTTATACCTGAGAATTAAAATTGGTGCAGCGATGAGTCAATCTTCTCGTTATAATCGGAAATGGTGTTTGTTGATACTTACTCGACAAGGTTTCGAGATTCTGAAAATCATTTCGAAATTTTTCTCCAGAAAATTTTAGCGTTTCCCAGAAATGATAAAAGAGGAGAGAGACGGAACAGTGTGACAGACAAGTCTTCTTTGAACAGCGACGAAATTTATGCATCTATTTATAGATTTTGACGGAAGCTTTATGAGATTATTAACGCCGTTAATTGCTCCCATTTCGGAAACGAACGCAATTACTGACTTGCCAGATTGGTTAAACCGGCCGAGTCGTTCCAAACTTGCAGTTTTCAAAACATTGGTTTTTATGTTCTAAATAACCGAAACTATATGGAATAAGCTGGTCTTTGAACAAGAAAATAGAAATAAGCCGGTTTATTACAAAACCTCTGAACGAAAATTCAACATCCTCCAAAAACGAAGTATCGAACATTTGAACGACCAGAATACTGGAAGTTAATAGTTTTTTTTTTTTTTCCTTTGGAAGTTAAAAAAAAAAAATTTATTAACGAATTAAACCATGTAACAAATATAATTCAATAGGCATAACAAATATACCAATTCTTCAAGCAACAAAGTTTGTGAAAGTACCTTCACAAGTTCTTATCTATAAACTCCCACATCCTCTGTTCCATATAAACTCGATCCTTCTTTTTCCTTGGCATATGCCGTTCATCTGGAAATATCAACAGTTCATACCCCTTTCCCGCTTCAACAAGCGCGTTCACAAGCCTAGCCGTATGTCTAAAATGCACATTCTCATCTATCATTCCGTGTATTAACATCAGCTTCTGCTTATCCTTTAAGTTCCCAACATAGTGCATTACAGAGCTCTTCATGTACCGTTCCACATCTGTGGGAAGGTCCATGTACTTTTCGGTGTAAAAAGTGTCGTAACCATCCCATGATGTAACAGGAGCACCCGATACAGCACACTTGAATATCTCAGGGTATCGAGTCAAGAGTGTAGCTGAGAGGTATCCACCGTAACTCCAACCATACACCCCAATGTGGTCTGGTTTAGCCAGGCCTTGCTCTATTAGCCATTTGGCCCCGGTTACTTGATCCTCTGCATCGATATTTCCACAGTTATGCTTGATCCAAGATTCAAATTTCAGCCCACGTCTTGCAGTTCCTCTGTTATCAAGCTGCAAAAATCAGTGAAAATATATCAGTCGTAAAGCCTCATCTTTGAGAGATCTTATTCAACGTGTTCCAGAAGATAATGAATTTGTAGAACCTTCCAAACTAAGACACCTCTGCTTCTCAGGTACTGTGTCCTCATGTCAACTGTATTAATCCAAGAATCATGAACTAACTGAACACTGGGACCTCCATAAACATTGATCATGGTTTTATACGGAGGAGGACCAAACTTCGAACTGTCAGGTTTATAAACCGCGCCATACAGCGTAGTCATTCCATCATTCGCTTTTATCTGAACAAACTCTGGAGGCTCGATTTCAAGACTCTTCAGTATATTTATAGGAGATGTCTGCTCGTAGAGAATCTTGAGTACAGTTCCGTCGGTTAAAGAGCAAAGAGAAACCCTTGGAGGCGAATCAACTGAATCATGAATGTCAACAAAGTTCTTCATCTGGTGATCGAGCACAACGATATGTTTTCCTTTCCCATGTGTAAGCCTCGTCGGTTGACACTGGGATGGATTCCCAGCTTCCAGTTTTGTGCAGTAAAGATTAGTTTCAAGTGGTCCATCAAGAGTTGCAGTGAAATAAACCAGACACATTTGCTCATTTACGCCTGTGATTTGCTCAACCATCCATTCACCGCTAGTAATAGCTCCAAGGCATGTCCCATCAGACTCATAAAGATACAAATGTCTGAAACCAGTCCTCTCACTGGCCCAAATGAATCCTCCTGAACGACTCGACGAAGGGACTTTCTCTAGAGAAGTAAAACAATCATGTAAAGTCACCCACACATCCGATTCTTCTGTCAACAGTATGTTTCCTTGACCAGTCCTTATGTCAAAGCTGATGATTTTCAGTTTACGCTGCGACCTATTCAGAACCTGCGCTGTAAGAACATTCCCAGGTAACCAATTGACTCTACCAAGATACGCATCCTCTTCATTAGTTCTTCCTCCGCACAAAAGATTCATCCAAGTCGTCTTCCCACCACCAGCTAAAGAAACTACCCCGAGACAAACTTTGGAATTGAGAGCTCCTGCGAAAGGATAAGCATGATCTTCTTGTGCATCTGAACCAACCGAGCTTTTTCCCTGATGCATTATTCTGAATAAAGGAATCTGTGACGAGTCAACTTCTGTATAAGCGATAAACATGCTATCTAATGACCACCAATACCCATTCCTTCGATCCATCTCCTCCTAAAATAGAGAAAAGTTTCATAAAATTTGCATACAAACAAAATGGGGAAGTTTCCACGGGAAAAGTTTCTCACCTGAGCTATGTACTCAGCAAGACCATGAGTCTGCAATAACCAAACAAATCACAGTTATTCTCTCGAGAGAATTATAATAAGACCACAAGAACATTCATGTAGTCAAGCTTTACTTACCAGAGTACTTCCATTGGCACCGTCTGTTAGCTGTTGTGTTTGGTTTTTTAGCAAATTAAGGACATGTAATTCAGAGTCTCTTATGTATGCAAGAAATAAGCCATTAGGAGATAGACGAGGATCAATGACTGGGGAAGTTGGTGAACTTGGAACTATAAGCTCCGGAGTTGGTGATGAAGAAAGGTCCTTCATATACACCTAGCCATGATCAAAACACAGATAACCAAGTAGACTTAGATTATTTCAAGATTCTACCAAAAGAATGTTACACATCATTAATGCAGCTAATAAGATTCAGACTCTGGATTATGAATAACAAGAACAAATTCTTTAATATCTCTGAATCAACAATTACGATCTAATCAATGACCAAACCTTAAAAGATCTTCTAACTCTCTCCCAAAGCCAAAGGCTCAAACCTAAAAACTTGGCAAAAGACCCTCTCGCATATTTATACTATTCATTCCATCACATTCTGTGCCTATCAACAGCTTGCTAAATCCATCTCTTTCAGTTCAAATTCATGCTATAAAAAGTGACAATTCCAATAACATTGTCCAAAGATTTTTAGGATCCTAATGAAGAACATAGTATTGATTATAGAAGCAAGGGAACAACAGAACAAACCCCAGCAGGTAAAGGAACCACAATGAATCTCATCTTTGAGTTTGTCTTGACCCATTCATACCGAGTTACACCTAATCCACGCTCCCTCAACCTCTCCCTTCTCAACTTCTCTTCCGCCGAAATGTTGCTCTCATCAACTCCACCATCAGGAGGACTAAAAACCAAAGTAGACTCTCCATTCCTTACATCAAAACCATACACCCTTCTATTCAAATTCTGTTCAGGGCTAAACAAGTAAGTAATCAAAGAATCATCAGGACTAAAGCTAACTGCAGTTGGGGCTACATAACCAGGTAAAGGCGTCTGAACAATATCTTCAACCGCAAAAGGAACATTCTTTTCAAACGTATCCGCCATGAAAGCAGAATTTTATAATCCTCAAAGGTTCTCGATTAGGATCTATGTATATAAGAAACTGAAAAATAACCAAGAACAAGAAACTTCATTACTACAAAGAATCAATCTTTACTAAATCACAAAACCAAATTGAAATATCTAAATTAAATTGAATTACAATACATTTCCAAAAACAATAAACTTTTATATCTATGATTATGATATTAGATTCAATCCATCTTGATCACAAAACAAAAATGGAAATGTATATATAAAAATACCCATTAAATTGAATTAGATTTTGATACATACACAAAAGATACGTATGTTATTAGTATTATAGTCTGCAAATGA
The DNA here is from genome assembly GCA_000411055.1 of Leavenworthia alabamica. NCBI lineage: Eukaryota > Viridiplantae > Streptophyta > Magnoliopsida > Brassicales > Brassicaceae > Leavenworthia > Leavenworthia alabamica. Next base: position 39,229 of record KE158908.1, on the reverse strand, counting down.
ATCAAAGTAAGTCAACTTCATATTGAATTTGACCTGAATATGAACAATCCAAGAGACAAACCAATCAAACACATGCACATTAAGGTAACAAAAGATGGGTTGATTGTTGATTCATACGAAACCGAAAGATTTTTAGTAGTTGACCCGAAGAAGAATGTGAGAAAAGTGAAAGATGAAGAAGAAGAAAGAGATTAGAGTTGAAGTTGGTGGCTTACCGAATCGGAGTTAATGGAGAAGATTGGATTGGGAGATCAACAAGAATCTGAGTTATTTCGATAGGATACTCATTCAGCTTTGTCAGGAGATGGATGAGATATTCCTCATTCGGTGAAATTACTCAAATCATCAACGCTTTATTTTATTTTATTTGTCACTACTAGTACTAGTGTATTATATATTTAGATAATAATATTAGTAGTATTTGGTGTGTATTGGAATTTTTTTTGGTGTTATTGTATATTGAAATGATTTAGGTGATTTTGAAGATTTGTTTAACTTTTTTTTTTAAATCTCATATCAAACTTTCAAACAAATTTATAATGTTTTCAATAACATTATATTTGATTGTACTTAAAATATTTTTTTAAAATAATATTTGATTTTAAAAAATATTTTAAATTAATAACACATAGTTTGTTATTTTAAAATCATATATTTCTTTTCTTTTCAATAATAAATAAAAANTTTCTCTCTTGGCCTAGTGGCTTTAATATCCCCATTAACAACGTGGGGTGCTGGGTTCGAACCCCAAACATGTGTGATGAATTCAGAGGTGACAACCATTATGCCACATGATTCCCACATGTTGGAAGAAATTATAAAGTTAAAGATATTTTTTAGGAAATTTGGATTAAGATGAATCTCAAGAAACAAGAACAAAGAAGCATATGATCTAGCAGTTAGTGCAAAATGCCAGAATCATCATGTTTACTACCAAAACAACAAGCCACCAAATTGGATGATTCGTTAAAATATATATCTTGTCGACAAAAAAAAAAAATTAAAAAAAAAATCATATATTTCAATAAGTAACTCTAAAAATCTTAACAACAACAATTTAGAAAATCTGCAATTTTTGACAATATCCTGTGGATACTTGAAGAGCAGAAGAAATGTGACCCTGCCTAAAGGTAAATACACCATTAACCTCTAACCTCTAGCTTCTATGTGGTTATGTCTTAACACTCTTTTTTTTTTTGGACACAGACAATCCAAGAGGTTGGTTTTAGAGTTTTATTTGTTTCGATAAGTGAAGGGAAGAGCGGGGTATATTTGAGATTTGAATATTCAATCGTTTATTATATTTTATCCAAGAGGTTGGTCTTTGTAATCTTATAGCGTTGTATCTGAAAAAAAAACAATTCATCAAGCCTAACTAGTCACTACAGAATCAAAGCTACTCGGTAAATGACATACAGGTTACAACATGTCAACAACATATTGTATTTGTGCGTGCTAGTGAAAGATGCGGTGGCCAATGGCCATATAGACTTGTACTTTAAGATATTATCCATTTAGCAAACCAATGTTTGGAACGTAGTTTGGTGATAAAAAGGTGACACAGTCGTGGCTTAGGTCTAAAGAAGGTTTATTGCGTTGTGATATTTTTCATTTGTTTTCTTCAATTTTTTCTCTAACTTATGCAGCAAACACTTCACCTCTTCTATCTTCTTAACCGCTATTTTTACTCTGTTTTCTGCTGCTTCTAATTTACTCAGCTTCTCTTCTTCATCTTCCCTAACTGTTATAGGAAAATGAATGCTTGTTTTGCTGATACATGTAAAACAAAGATCATATCATCAGAAATATCAAGTTTCGAGCTTTATGGTCTAACTTAGATGGATTATAAGGATCAAGAAAGAGTCAAGTACCTGCATCCAGAATATATAAATCCGTTTTCTTTTGCGATAAAACCATCTAAAGAGACTGCACCACCACCATTGATGTATGGAACAGCTGCTTCAACCTGTTTTTGGGTCTCGTAGACTTGCAACTTCCCAAAGAGATTATAGAACAATGTTTCTCTAAGCCCGTATCCAGAGTATGTTTGTATATCCAGCTCTACTGAAGCCATATAAATCAGGTTCACGGAATAGCCTTTGAAACCCGGTATGGGATCTCCATTGGGCAGCTTTGGTTCATCAATGGCTAATTTCTTTTGAGGGTCATTTTCCACAAGTCCATCCCTCCAAGGTCTTGCGTGTTTGGAAAAGATCACCATAAAACATTTATCATTCTGTCAGAAACGATATTAAGGTTTTAGCTTTTTAGCTATCAAAAAGTTACCTGATTGCATCAAGACAGAGAACATGAAACCGATGATTGGTTATAGATCTTCCAAGTATATCTGCTTCGGATTGAAACCAGAGATATTCAGCACTACTTGGTCCAAATTTTGACGATATGCATACCAGAGCAAGCATTGTGTCTTCTCCCAAATATTCAGACAAGACCCTGTTATATAAGATACTCAAGTTTTGGCCAAAGTATAAGAACAAAGATTAGGAAAACTATGGCTAATAAATTAAGTTACCTGCTAAGGGAAGTGGAGGCAACTGAACCGAGAAGCGCTACAAGCCCAAACACTCCTTTCTTAGACAGAAAAAGAGACTGCGGAGGCGGAGCCTTTCTGTACAAGCAACAGAAAACTGATGCTGCACTGTCATGATGCTTTTCTTCAATCTGTTTCATCATTGATTCTTTGGTGGATAGGCAATCTGTGAAAGCCGCACCGAGAGGTTCCAGAGAAGCTGAGATGGATGCAACATGAGCAGGTAAGAATTGCTGGTTTATGCTACCATTCACCATTCTTTTCGCTTAGAAAATTGTTAAAAAAAGCTTTCTAATATAACTATTTGGCTTTATATATATATATATATATATCAAACATAAGTGCCAAACAAACAATATCTAATCTGAACCAAGCTAAACGTTACCTTGCAAGGTACTCAACTCTTGTTCAGCTTGTTCTTGTTCAGCTTTCCAATATTTTAGGCGCTCATCTATTTCCACTCTGTATGCACTGTATCCAACGAGTTTTTCTTTTAAAGTCTACATGAAAAAAAGAGCACTTTCACATACACGGCTGAGATGAGAACTCAGAATACAAAAGTTAGATCAGTCTATATATTGTTTTCCTTTTACAAAACCGTAGATGGTGATGGCCATACCTCAGAGAACTGTGCCATATCCATTAGGCCAGTTTGGCTACTGGGAGCAGATGATGATGCCCTAATGGTAAAAACTCTAAACTGTGAACTTGGGATTTGTTGAGTTGGAGCTACCAATGAATGTGTAGTTGAAGCCATTTTTGATTTAGGCGTATGAGTCATCCTTGAATAAGGTGTAGAATACCCAGTTTCATTGCTTTCAAGTGTTTGAGCAGGAGTTAGCTGAATCTGTAATTCAAGAGACAAATGAATATTAAGAGGAAGTGTTTTCAACAACATGCATTTTCTACTCATGGTAAAAATAAAACATAGTCAGAGAAACCGAATCCACAAATACCTTTATGCTCATATAAAGCTCAGGATATCGAGAATGGAAAACCTTGCAAGAAAAGACACCCTCATTCTCAGGTAGAGATAGAGAGGAAACTTTGCAGGACCCGTGGAAGAAAGCATATTTGATTGCACTGTCAATGCTGCTTGAATCAGATTCAAAGCTCAGGGTATGGAAACACCCGGATTTTTCATCATGATGGATACTGGTATCCATAGAACCATCAGAGTCCGTCACTTTGAAAATCAGGTTTGTAAGATTTGAACCAGCAGCACAAATCTCTGGCAGCTGATTGAAGCAAACAATTTCAGAATTAGAAAGGATCAAAATCATGAAAAAGTGTACAGAGAGAAGATGGCAGAAAGAACTCTAGAACAAAAGGAAAAATTAAGACTGCATTGAAGAATCTTGGTTATGCTACATATAATTACCTCTGTTAAGAGTCTGAGCTCTCGTCTCTCAATCAGAGAGACTCTCTTGAAGATCTCTTCATTATCAGACATAACCAAGATTGATACTACAGAGAAACAAAACAATCAGAAAATAAAAAGATATTTATTGTTACATCTGACAAAAGAATGGCACTAGATGATACCAGATTTCCCATAGCCTGCTGTGACTTTGAGAATTCCGGACAGATCAACGCAGCCAGAACTATTGACCTATGACATGATAAAAGAACTTAAAAGAGTAAATGAAACAAGAACCCAAACAACTTAAGAATATTTTTCAATCAATTGCATCACCCAGATAGTGTTAAAGTTGCATGAAAATACAGCACACAGCTGTTAAATTCTAATCTGGTATCCTAGAAATTTAACCAAGTGATCCCTTAAATTCTAAAATTAAAGATTAGAAATTCTCTTTTAGTGAAACGAGCTGTAAGAAAATAAGCTTCTCACACCTTTCGATTCAGGCCCATCGAGTCTTGGATATGATAGCCATCAATGCACATCTGAACCTTGGTACCTTCTGCAGCATGGTTTTTATATCCATCGAAGATCTGCATGAAGATTATTGTATTACTCAGCTTGATTTGATGGAAATATTGATTACTGAACAATTAAATGCATAGACATATATTATATATACCTCCAAGATATAATTTTCAACAGTAGAACCTGGAAGCAAATTTTCGAATGACTCTGGATTATTCTCGACAACATGCTTTGGAGGCCCAGGATAAACTGAAATAGTAAAGGCTCTTATACATCAGGTTATTTTGTATCTCAAAATATTTTCTAATGTTGTCAATTTTCTCAGTTCCAGAAACATTGCAAAAATAACAGAGAGGTCCGTTAGATTGAGAACCACTACTGATTGATACACTCCTGCTTTTTTTGTACGTGTTAGTAATTCTTAATAGTTCTTTGTGTATAGTACAAGCTTTTGTTGAACATACGGATGATGACTGTTATATACAAAATCAAAGCATTGAGCTTACCTTTACAAGCAATTACGACAGAAAATGGTTCATCCTTTGAGCGTATCTCCAAGGTTGCTTTATAATCTAGTCTGATCTGATCTAACCCATCAGTCTCAACGAGCATATTCTGCATTAGTTTCAGAAATTAAGAAAACTTGACATCTCCAGTCATAACAAAAATATTAGTCATAACATCAGTTCTTGAAGAAGTTAAATACCTCAACTTTGAGAATTCCATGATCTATCAGGCTGGCCTCAATCATTTCAATCTTTGTTAGGAGTCCATGACTGGCTTTCAGTTCAACTTCCAAACTTGGAACAGAAGCAAATGGTATCTGATTTTCATACTCATCAAAACAAGCGATAGAGCAAGGCGGAAGTGAAGAACCCACCCTGTAGAGTGTAGAGACGCCCTTATATTGATCAAACTTGAGATCTTAAATGAAGGTCTGCTGCATTTGCCATTCTTAAGCATAAATGAACCTTACCAAACATTATACTGCCGCAAGGACTCTTGATTAGAAGCAAGTTTCCAACCTCCCACCTTTGAAGATGGTCGAATAGTGACCTTTTTGTTAGTAGTAATCAAGTTTCCCTGAAATAGAAGTGTTCAAACAATTGGTTATAAGATTACTCGGTAATCTTATTTGGCAGATATAGATACCACAATACTTACAATAGAGAAACAAAAGTTATAAGTGCCAGCTTTCTTTAACATGTTAGGGAACTTGGACTCAAGTGGAAAGATGTAAAGACCATGAATACCCCCACGGGATGTAGGAAAACACCGATGCGAATACAAAGTTTTCGCGTACTTATCCATTGATTTCATATTTGTGCCTTGAAATTCTACTTCCATGAGCATGTGTCCATCCATCTTCACAATATGTTTCTGATCCAAGTTTTTCAATAATTTTGAAGATGAGAAGCTAGCAGGTCGAACAACTGCAACAATCTGTTGAGGAAGAGTTTCTCCAGCACGCAATGAATCACAAAATGATGATTCCTATAGGATATTCATCATATATAAAACGTTGAAATCTGATAGTTAGTGATTGAAAATAGTTTGGGGCTATCTAATATCTTTGGATGGATGCATATACAGATGAAGGCACTAGCATGAGAAAAGAAGAGGAAAGTGAGTTAACAGTTAAGAACAGTCATGTCCTGAGTCCTGACTCATAACATCAAATGCTATTACTAAATCAGACTCCTTTTTATTAAGAAAAGAAATGTCCATACCCCATTAAAGCTCAATGCTCTGCAATCTCTCTCATCCAACAAATCAATTTTCGATGGATCCTTTCGCCGTTGCATCTCAAGTTTTCTGTTCCATTCATTCCCATCTTGAAGTAGACACTGTACGAAAACATCTCTCAAATAAAGTTAAAAGGGTACACAGAAGAAAAAGAACATGGTTAATGGTTTAGCAGTTGACCTTTCCCGAGTCAATAATACTGATTGGGAAAGATGAAGAATTTCGTATTTCCAATCTTGAAACCCCGTTACTGTTTGAAAGCATGCATCCCTCATCTTCAGAGTAATTGATTTGCCTACATCAAAACTTCAGATTCAGAATATAAGAATTGGAAATAGTGTACTCATCCAATATTAAGAGCTACTTAAAATTAAAATAACCTGCATATCATCCGGGCATCACCTGCTCAGAAGACATATAAAGACAGTTTAATCCAACATTACTATAATATGTAGTTAAAATGATAGGATACTTGCCGCCTGCTTCGTCGTTGAATCCTTCGATGAGAAAATAGTCAATAGTTGCGTAGACATCATTCTTGTGAACACCTGCACATGCGCCTTTCAAAATCTTGATCTTCTGTCCACGTTTCCAAGACATATCTTTTCTCTTCATCACATTGTGCACCCTCACAACTATAGCCCAAAAGCATTTTATAAAAGGAACATAAATGAACATATGAAAATACTTCCATATACGAGTTTACATCATATATATAAAAACAAAAATTCTGGTTATTCTTTGTAAATATTTGAAAATGGTTGTCAAAACATGCTTTGCGACTTGTGAGGCATGAATAATCGTCTGCAGCTATATATACCTTTACAATCAGGTGAAATGCAAAGAGCTTTGTTGTCCAAGGAATCAAAAATAATGATTGCATCATCTTCGCCTGATGTATATTCTTCATCATAAGTCTTATGCATTTCAAGAACCCAGTTCTGATAATCCTGCTCCACTTGCCCAAAGACCAAAGTTTTCCCTTCTCTATGAAGCACAATATTGACATCTGCAACACCGAGAATTGAATATATTGGAGTTACTAAGCAAATAGCATAACGTGACTCCAAATGAGTTTTAAACTGACCGTTATCCTTCTCCTTCGATTTACTACCAAAGTGTTTCAGAGCCAAAGAGAAAGGGTTTTGACTTGCAAGATCGGTCTGCCAAAAGAAAGTTAAATAATTAACAAAAAATGTTAATAACAATAGCTAATCAAGCGTAGTGCTCACTTTTGAGGGCGTAGGGGTGAAACCAGCATCCAAATCTGCAACCACCAAGAGTGCTTATGAAGCATACTCTCATAAGACAAACAGATACATATACATGTGACAATATGTGAGGGTTTCATACCAACAAAGCATATCACTCTTCGACAACATTTCTCCAAAGTAGTAGCTCTGGCCCCTTTTTCCATAAACGGAATTGATGCCTACACACAAAAATTGGTAACACAAACACAAATTCAACCATTATTCATAAACATTTCAAATCCTTGACACACAAAAAATAGCCAAATATTAGTCAAAACATTGTTTGAAAACAAAACTATTAAAATCCTCCAGGAAAACCAGCTAATGGTAACCAAAGAAGACTAACCCAAGGAACTTCTGGGAGTAAACGACCAAGTCTTCTAACAGAAAGACGACCAAATTTTTGGAAGCTTTCAGAAACTTTGTATCCTTCCTCCTCTAAGCTTTCCAAAATCGTATTAATGCTCTCTTTTCCCTGCACCATACATAGATCAGACCTTAAAATGTTCAGAACAAATAAGTAACCAAAGGGCAAATTCGCTTCTTTGGGAAGGATTTTGATACCTGTATGACTGGAAAATAAGCAAACTTGAGGCGAGAGTTGGCCTCATGGAATGACCCTTTATGAAAAAAACATAAAGCCAGATTCCAAACAAAGAGATTAATATTTTGGATTCTGGTATTCTATTATAAGAACACACACGTGATTGCAGTAATGTTACACTATTTTAATTTCGAACTAAAACTATATTCATTTGGACACCTAATCATATGGTCAGTGAGATTGCTCTGGCTGCTTGCTTCCAAATGCTGGAGCAGAAACAGCCAGACGCTTAACAGAGATGAAATATCTTGAACTGTTGAAGGGTTGGTACCTTTTTCTTTTTCCCCATGAAAAAATCGAATCTGAAACCAAAATTCTTGTCCCTTGGAGTTTAGGTTGGTCGTGGCAACCTCGCCACCTGCTATCTCAGCTAAATCCTCTCCATTGACCTGGGAAATGTCAAAAAGACCAAGGATAGAAGCAAAGATTATAACAAAGAGCACAAAAATTGTTTCTGTTAGAATGATAATATCAAACCCCAAACAACTTGGGAGATAATAACAAACCTGAAACTCTACAGGCCTTTTAGTCCTCCCCATTTTAGAGAATTCATCACACTACAGGTTGACAGAAGAAAAAAATGAAAACTCCGACCCCGGAATAAAGGGATTATCATATTGTATAAATATTAGCAAAAGAGAACCTGGATGTATGGAAAATAAATATCCTTAAGTCTGCACTGAAGTTGATATATTTCTGGGATCTTACACTCCGTAGAAAATATCTCAACCTGAAAATAAAATAGAATAGCAGTTTCAGAATCAGATACACATCATAAGTCGCTGTTTCATGAGTATAGAGGAAAATAGATGAAGGTCGCAAAGGAGAAAGTGCACAGACAATTAAACGATTCTAAAACAGTACCAAAAACTTAAGTTAATGCACAATTTTATAATTAGAACAAAATTTTCAGTTTTCAGAAATAAAAATGATTAAAAGAAACTGTTAATCAAGAAACATGATGGTTCGATTAAAATGTATCACAGAAGGAGAAGACTAAACAAACTTGCAGAATATTTTTTTGTTAAAAGAGATCAAAGTCAAGAAATCATTCTGGCTCAGAATCTAGGAACCCATTTGCCCCAAGAAAGTTAGTAACATGAAATATGGTATGTACCTTTGTGAAGCTTTCATGAGGCGATAACTTCATTTCCTCCGCAGAAGGATCCCTCATTCCACCATCGGTCTTAAAATAATTCAAAACCACTATTTAAGGACATAAACAAACAAGCCATAAAGCAGCTAAATTAATAGATGAATGTATTATCACCTTCCAAGTTTTCCCTGAGATAGAATGATTTCCAATCATAGCTTCTTGATTGAGTTGCAAAATCCATACTTTCTTGGACAGTTTAGTCTTTGAAGACAGCACAGTACGCCTAATCAGAGAAGGGAGTTAAACACACCAAGGAAAGGCAGACAATCAATGGTTGACTTCAACATTGATGGTTAACAAGAAAATGAATTCTCACCTTCCCAAATGCATACAAGCATAAGCAGCTCCATATCCAAACATCCCAAAAAACGGCTACACACCAAAAGAGTGAATATTCCTCAGATCAGTAAAGTACTCAATTTTGACACAAATAGAACAATGTATTAAACTTATCAAGTTCTTCACTGTTCAAAATGAGTGAATATTCCTGAGATTCTTTAGGGATATTTAAGTACCATAAGATATGGTGGTGTGCCTCCAATAGCTTCGGATTTGTGAGACCTATGCGTTGAAGCCCCTATTTTTCCCCTACACAGTTATAAATAAATGTAGACCACTCAAGTTAACACCAAAAGATCAAATTTTCCGTATCATCTTGAATAAAAATCATTTGATTGCAAAAGAGTGTGATGTTGTTTGTTTAATAAGTTTCTCAATAATTTTAATATTTTGTACCAATATCTTCCACTGTTTTGTGTGCATTTAAAAAAACTGCAGAAATAGCCTCACCATTTATCAATAGAATTAGCCTCGCTAGTATCCATTCCAGGACCAGAATCGAAGATTGAAATCCGATCTCCGAGAACATTCACACTGCAAAAAGAATGACATGATCAAAAGACAAAATTCAATTTGGATTATCTGACCTTTTATGACAAGTGAAAACCTAATTAGTCTTCTATCTCCCGGAGAACAGGACCACACAGCTTGCAAAGAATTATCCTGTAATATAAGCAAGATGAAAACTGAAGTTTATAGCAGGAATAAACGAAAAAGGCTAACACAGTCAAACACAATTCCATAAATTGATCCTAAAGATATTTGTCAAACTCTTGTTAGTAATCAACAGTAAGAAAATTAATTTGAAGAACAGAATAGGATGATCCACACAGAGTGGTGTTTAACTTTAGAAAGAAACCAAAGCAAAGACAACACATCAATGAATTAATCAAACCAGTAAACTACTATAATTCAATTCACCAAAAAAATACATCATAGAGAGAATCTCAAATCTAAACTAACTCAAGCTCAAAAACCAAATCCAGAATGTCAAACTTATTTTGCCCAACTTTGTTTTAAGTATACAGACAACTACAAAACCCCTAGGCTAATTCCAATGATCCTGCGCCAGACTAAAAAAATAACGCTGGCCTGAACTTGAGGTTGTCCAACAAGCTCAAATGAGGTAACTTCTTGTGAATCTCCTTCCAAAACTGCTCCCTCACCCTCCCATTTATTAGAGTTTTTAAGCTCAAAACAACTCATTAATTAGTCGTAAGGAGGTTCTCACAGAATCGCTTATGTACAATTCTTTCTATTTTTAGTCTCTTCTTCCTCTTCACTGTTTTGCCTCTCAGAGTCATTACGTCGAGCACCTGGAGGGTGTTGTTGGCACTACTACATCTTCATCTTTGTTATCTTCAGAACTACTACAACTTCACACACGAGTTTCACATCTCATCCACTCTCGTGCCAAGTGTTAAAATCCTCTTCTGAAACTCCGATTAGTTCCTAAGATCCTTACAGATCTTTGGCAATACTTCGCCATTGATGGAGAAAATTCTGATACCGGTTTTGAAAGGATCCAAGCCGGTTAAGAAGAATGTTTTCTCCCAAACCAAATATATAATTCCTTTTAAACCGTAAGCTCTCAGTTAACGAACTTAACAGATTATTGCTGAGCGGTCAGCACAGCAACAATCCACTACAAACCCTTTACCCTAAATACAGTGATCCTCCACTACACTTTACCTAACACTAAAGTCTAAACACATGTTTTTCTTTTAAGTCCGGTGCCAAAAAAACATATTAAATACCCAAGAGCTATTTTTTCACAACAAAATAAAACATACGAAATAATTATTAAATTTCAATCTCTTTATGTAATCTGAAAGAAGAACTCTATCTCTATAATAATCTATATGAGTAATAAATGGCATTTTAGCAATTGACATGTGTTATATTTTGTTTTATTGTAATTTCTAATATTTATTTTTATTTTTTAGTTTTTTCATTTAATTTAGTTATGAATTTTTCATATTTTTTTAATCTAAAATTATAACCACTTCATCTTAATTTATTATTATAATTAAATATAAATTATTGCTTTCACTTAATACATATTAAAATCTTTCAATTTATGTTTTACCTAATCTTTTAGCTTTTTTATTTTTTAAAGTACAAAAAATTTTATGTATAAAAAGATATTGATGAAATCATTAAAACCACTCATTTCATAAATTTTCGATATAACATTGAAATAATAACAGCATTTGTCCGAGAGTAGAAGAAGAGAAAAGTTATATAACAATGTTAATGCAACGGAAAGTGAATAAAAGTGACTTTGGTACTAAAGAAAAATACGGACAAACAAAAACAACAAACAATAATAACAAAAGAAATGATTGGTGCTCCTATGAATGGTTGTAGATAAATAGGAAGAAATAGATGAAAAAGAGAAAATATACATAAAAATAAATAGGTTAGAGATCCAACTATGACTATCATTTTATATATAAGCAAATACAGAACAAATTTTGTCCGATTAGTTTTATTGATTAACTCGCATATATTTTGACGAAACTTTTTATTTGTGCTTTGATTTGTTGATAATAAAATTATTCATTGCATTTTTTTAGAGAATATTAGAATTTACAAATAATTTAGATTAGTAGTAAGATAACTCAATAGACTTTTAGAACTGTTTAATTGATTATTAATTCATTATACTTTGCAATCATTTATTTAGTAATATGTTCTCACTATGATTTCTCATTCTACTTTTTTAAATATATTTTACTTAATTAGTGAAAATATTTACATAATAAATATAATCAAACTTTTTATTGAATTTATGGAGTTAATAATATAAGAAAAACCCGTACGTCGTAATGTATACATCTAGTTTTATTGAAATACTTACAATGAGATCCACAAGAGCTGTCTCAAATCTATAAGTTTGTGGCAGTTCTTTCAGCAAATCAGTATCAGGTGTTAAATCCCACATATTCTGAATAAAATACCCAAGAACATGACCATCACTAAACCAACTTAAGTACATAATTATACATATCTAAACTATATAATAATAATAATACTAACCTCATACATAATTGAATGTTCTCCAGACCCATCCTGATATTAAATTTGAAAATCAGAAATCAACACATATAAAACAAAACAACTCCAAAATCAAAAGATTAAAACCAACTCACATCAAGACGTATAATATTACATAAATCAGTTCTAAACTTCTCAAACCAAACCGTTTCTTTAATCTTTTCACCGTTAAACTCGAGATAAGATTTAGCAGCCAAATTCCAATCAACTCGCTTCCTCTTCTTACCAGACAGCTCACAGTTTTTCCTGGTTTTATCATATTCTTCTTTAACCAGATTAACAAAACTCTGTAATGACATTATAGGTTCAGGGTTAGCAAGTGTGAGTGTCACACTTGTGCTGTTTGGTAAAAGAATCTTGAGCCTGTAAAGCTTATATTCTTCATCATCGAGAAACAAAGCTCTCTCCACCTTTCTATTGTTACTCATCTGAAATTCAAAAGACGTGATTGAGAAGATGGAGATATGCATTAATTCAAGTTTTATAGGTTTTACTTTGTTTCGTAACTTAGAAGACAAGTAATTATTTAAATACTAATTGCAAGTGTCTATGAACACCACACTCAGAAAAATAAAAATAATATATTCAACATTTTAATAGGTTTAAAAACGGAAATAAACGTTGAGTAAGTTCAGTAGAGTAACTAGATCGAAGAAGAAGACAACATACCATTTCTATATACATTTACATAACCATTAATGGATATATAAGAGTAATATTTTTTAAAAAAATAGTAAAAACAGACCAAGATACTACCGATTATATTGACAAACTTTTAAAAACTGCAGATGAATAATTCTTAACAGTATAATTTAATTTCGGATACCTTAGATTTGTAGATTGAGGAGAAAAATCTGAGAAAACTGAGAAAAAGAAAACAAAATATGTGTGGAAGATGAAGAGACGCAGAGTGAAGTGAACCCAGACAAGGCGGTTCAGTTTTGTTTTGTAATGAGATTAGTTAGTGTACTTTATTAGCACTTAAGCCAAGGCGGTTCGCTGCTGCCGAAAATGTTTCACTTATTACCACCTTTCTATTATGCAAGTGTAAATAAGAAATGTATTAAATTGAATTTTAATTAAGAGAAATATACTTAGGATAAATTATAAATCTTTTAACTCAATCTATAATATTTTGCAAATTACTGCAAAAACATATATGATCCATAAAAGTATTTTTTAAGAATCAATTATAATGTTGTTAAAATCTCCCAAATTTAAAATTGTATGTAATAGACTTTTTTTATAATTTAAAATCTAAAAATATATAAACCAGTTACACCATTTAAGATTCTGCTATGTTGTTGAACCGTTGGTATATATCTGTTGCCTTCTTTAATTTTTTCTCCAGCTTCTGCAATGAACAATGCTCTTCGGATATCATCTTCTCTGCCTTTCTCTTTTTGGCTCTTGTTATTTCCAGCTTCACCAATGCCTTTTCTTGAGTCTCCGTTACAGTTATTGGAAAATGAATTTCCGGTTTGCTAACAACCATAAAACACACAATAACCAAAAGACTCATGAAATTAACCAAACTTAATAACCAAAGAGAGTTATAAGGAAAGTAAATCTACCAGCATCCAGAGAATATAAATCCGTTTTCTCTGTGAATCACTCCATCTAGAGAGACAGCCTCTCCACCATTGATGTACGGAAGAGCTGCTTCAAGATGCTTTCTAGTATCATATACTTGTAACTCTCCAAAAAACCCGTAAAACAATGTCTCTCTTAACCCGTGACCCGACTTAGATTGTATACTCAACTCCTCTGTATCTAAATCGATAATGTTAACAGCATAGCCTATAAAACCAGGAATACAATCTCCATTGGGCATGCATGGATGGTCCAAGGCTAATCTATTCTGAGGATCATTCTTCATAACTCCGTTCCTCCAAGGACTACATGTTTTGAACCATAAACCACTTGGCTACGCAATAGATTTTAGAAACAAACCCAAATATCAAAGTAAAGAGTAAAAATATATGTACCTGGTCTCATTAAGAAAAATAACCCTAAATCGATTGGTTATAGATCTCCCAAGTCTAGTTGCTTCAGATATAAACATGTGATATTCATCACTTGTTGGTCCAAATTGTGATGATTTGCATACTAGTGAAAGCATTGTGTCTTCTCCCAAATATTCAGATAAAACCCTATCATATCAAATAACTTAAGAAATTGCCGTAAATGTAGACATTAAGAATATTGTGTGGGTATAAATTGATGTTACCTGCTAAGAGAGGTGGAGGCAACTGAACCAAGAAGGGCAACAATGCCAAACATTCCTCCATATGACATTAATAGAGACTGACGTGGAGTGTGTCTGTACAGATGACAAAAGACTGATGCTGCAGTGTCATGACGCTCTTCGATTTGTTTCATCATTGATTCTTTAGTAGATAGGCATTCTCGGTCCAATCTACCAAGAGTATCCAGAGAAGCTGATATGAAATTCACATGAACATGTAAGAAATAGGTTAAAACTCACTTATTCTTTCAAATTTTAAAAGTGTTAAAATGTTATAATAAATCATTTAATGAAATCCTAAAATTTAGCTTTTAAGTGATATCAGAATTAAAGATGTATCATCAATGTAGCTTAAACCATATCATAGTTATTAAACTTGTGCAAATGATTTACCTTGCAAGGTATTTAATTCTTGGTCAGCTTGTTCTTGTTCAGCTTCCAAGCATTTTAACCGCTCATCTATTGTCTCTTTGATTTCTCTGTATCTATTGAGTTTCTCTTTCAAACTCTGCAGAAAAAAATAAACATTTTAAACACGTAACTTAGATGAATACAAAAGTTACATTCTAGATTTTGTTATGCTATCAGCCTATAACTAAGAAATATATGAAAACATATATATAAATATGTGTTGCTTAAATGGTAATTAATGGTAAGTCATACCTTTGTGTATTGTACTATATCAATCATCTCAGTTTGGTTACTGAAAGGCAATGACACTGACCTAATGTCCATAAATCTAAACTGTGAACCCGGAGTTTGTTCGAACATTAAGTTGGGAGTTGGAGTCTCCCTTGGATTTATGAGTGAACACATCATTGATTGAGGTGGTGGAGTTGACCTTGAATATGGTGTTGAAAACCCAATCTCATCTCTTTCAGATGTGGGAGCTGACTTCACTTGAATCTAAACAACACATACAAGAGAATCAGTTTGAAAAAGTGAGTTAACAAAAACATAAACTGAAAATTCTACCCATAGTAAAAAAACATATTGCACAAAAACCAGTAAATAGTAAATTCATAAATTACTAACCTTTAAGGTCATCTGTAGATTGGGATGTTGAGAATGGAACACCTTCAAAGAAAAGACACACTCGTTCTCAGGTAGGGAAAGAGAAGGAACTTTACAGAACCCATGAACAAAGGCATGTCTGATTTCACTCTCAACACTTCTTGAATCAGACTCAATGCTCATCATATGGAAACATCTTGAATTTTCGTCATGATGGATACTGGTATCCGCAGAACCATATGAATCCACCACATTGAAGACAAGGTTTGAGAGTTTTGAACCAGCAACACAATTATCAGGTAGCTGATCAAAACAAACAGTTTAAGGATCACAAATCAGTTTTGAGTTACAAGTTCCTGACAAGAACAAAACTGAACCAAAAGAAAATTCACCTTTGTTACTAGTCTTAACTCTCTTTCCTCAATTTCAGACTCTTTCCTGAAGAGTACTTCATTACCAGACATTACAGAGATTGATACTGTCGTGAAACAAAGAATCTCAGCAAATCATCAAAAAACCAAAAAAGGAATGATAGCAGAAAAATATATAAACTAATCGAATATATCACATTACCAGATTTCCCATAACCCTTTGTCACTTTAAGAATGCCAGAGAGATCAATGCAGCCACGACTATCAACCTATCAAATGATCAAAGAACTTTAAGAGATAAAACCAAAACCCAAATCATGCATTTAAGAAACTGTGTTATCCATATAGTGAGTGTTACAATGGAGAAAATACGACCTTTCGGTTGACCCCCATCGAGTCTTCAATACTATAACCATCAAGATCTATTATAACATTTGTTCCTTCAGCAACATGGTTATTGTATGCGTCCAACATCTGCATGAAAATTATAAATGGTCAATTTTATTTGAAAAATAACTAATTATATTGTAAAACATGCATAGACCTAATTTTTAATATATATACCTCCAGAACAAAATTTTTAACAGTACAACCTGGAAATAAATTTTCCAAAGACTGGGGATTATTCACTTCAACTAGTCTCAGAGGCCCTGGATTAACTGAAACAAGAAAATTTCAGTAACTAGATATACTAGTAGTTCATTTTTTATGTAAGACTTATTAAATTAAATACTATAATTGAAGCTTACTTTTACAAGCAACCAAAACATAAAAAGATTTGTCCGTTGCGAGTATCTCTAACGTTGCTTCATAATTTGGTCTGATCTTGTCTAACCCATCAGTTTCAATGAGCATATTCTGTAATAAATTCAGAAAACACGATAATTTTCCTAAAAATCACAATAATTATCCCACAAAAATCACAATAAATATCCAAAAATCATAATAAATTATACCTCAATTATGAGAACTGTTCTATCATCAATCAAGCTAGCCTCCATTTTATCAATCTTGACTAGGAATCCCGGGTTTGCTTCCAATTCAATTTCTAGGCTTGGAACAGAAGTGAACTCAATCTGGTTATCATACTCATCTAAGCAAGCAATTCTGATTGGTGGAAGAGACGAGCCCACCCTGTAGAAACCACAACTATGTTGAACAAGTCACGACAACTAAAGATTAGAAGAAAAGAAAAGTGAGAAAGATTTATATATCCTTACCAAACACTGCAACTTAGGGAATCCATATTGTCTATAAGTTCCCACCTTGCTGTCTTGGAAGAAGGTCTGACAACAACTTTTTTATTACACCTAATCGAGTTTCTCAACTGCAAGGGTATGTAGAATTTTCTTAACCATCGACATATCCAGCAATATTTTTATAATTATATGTTTTCATATACTTACGATAGAGAAAGAAAACTCATATGTGCCAGCTTTATTGAAAAGGTTTGGAAGCTTAGACCCTAGTGGAAAGATGTAAAGACCACGAGCGCCTTTACATGATGTTGGAAACAACCGTTGAGATAATAGGGTTTTGATGGCAGTCTTATCATTTGAGTCTAGAAACTTTAGTTCCATGACCATCTCTTCCCCATCCATCGTGACTACATGCCTACGGTCCCATTTCTTGGACCCTGTTGATGGTTTGAAGCACTTTGGGCGTATAACTGCAACAATTTGTTTTGGGGTAACTTGTCCAGCACACACAGAATCATCTGCTGGTAATTCCTATAATATAGTGATACATAAAATGTCACGTAATTGACATTAAAGTCTACATATATATTATTACTTAAAACTTAACATATATAGGTTGAAAATAGTAAAGATGAAATAAATGAGTTCAATAAAAAAGTTAAAAATATTTTGAGTTGAATCTCATTCAACTCATTCAAATACGAAATAGTAGATGAATGAACTGAAACATGGTAAAATATGAGATAAATGTTAATTCAACTCTTTTAACTCATAAATTTAGGTTTACCATTTGGTGATAAGGTATATGATTAAATATACATCAATGTTCTTACCCCATCAATGTTCAATTCCATGCAGTCACTCTCATCCAGCAAATCAATTCTTGAGGGTGCTTTTTTCTTTTCTTTTTCAAGTTGTTTATTCCATGTGTTTGCATCTACAAGTACGCACTGTACAACAAAAAACATTTCTCAGATTTAAATCATTAGCTGTATGCAGAAGAAGAAGAGTTTAAAAAGATAAAAAATAATGAGAGAAGATAGTAATATAGCTAAGCCAAGTGACTGACCTTTTCAGAGTCTATTAGTGTGATAGGTATAGATAGAGCACTCCTAACTTCTAGACTCGGAACTCCATCGTTGATTGAAAGCTTGCATCTCTCGTTCTCAGGACAATTCATAAGACTAAAAAATATTTAAGCTATATAGCAAGATATAGCAAAATTAATGTTCAGAGAAAAATATGTAAAATGGAAAAAGAAGTTACCTGCATAAAATCCAAGTATCACCTGCACATAAGACCAAAAAGACAGCTCATCAGCTTGAAGTTGAATGATTATATTTGGAGTTTAAATGATGTTGGAGATGGTACTAACCTCCTGGTTCACCTTCAAACCCTTCGATTATAAAATAGTCAATGGTTGCGTACAAATTAAACTTGTGAGCCGTAACATAAGATCCTTTGTGAATCTTTATTGTCTGACCACGTTCCCATGTCATTCCTTTTCTCATAACTACCTTGTGCAATCTCACAGCTACAGCTCAAAAAACAGTAACGGTATGAATACTACAAGGAAAATAAACTTGAAAATATGGAAAATATCAAATCCATATTAAATGAAATTCTCAGGTTTACATATACTTCTACTACAACGTAAATATATGTTAGTAAAAAGAAATAGTTTTTTTCTTGCTTTTAAAGATTATTTTTCTCAATTTATTAATACAAAAAATCACCATAGAATAAATGTGAAATCAAGAATGAGGGACGAGAATCTCTTAGCCAAAACAATTTACGAGCCTAGTGGGAGCGGGTAAAAAGAAATAATTGGTTATATGAAAATGATTTGAACACAAGTTAATGCATACCATCACGTGAAATGCCAAGAGTCTTTTGATCCAAGGATCCAATAATAAGTACAGCTTCATCTTCACCAGATGCAGCTTCTTCATCGTGATTATTATGCATCTTCATAACCCATTCTTTATATTTTTTCTCTAGATGCGCGTAGCATATAGATTTTCCTTTTCTATGAATATAGAGCTCTGTAAGAAAAAAAATATTAATTATAGTCTAATTAATTACTGTAATAAATTAAGAGATA
This sequence comes from Leavenworthia alabamica, assembly GCA_000411055.1. NCBI lineage: Eukaryota > Viridiplantae > Streptophyta > Magnoliopsida > Brassicales > Brassicaceae > Leavenworthia > Leavenworthia alabamica. The sequence goes on along the minus strand of KE158908.1, from coordinate 19,696 downwards.
AATGAAATCATGATTGTAAAATTAAAGAATTTTAAACTGACCTATATCGTTCTTCTTCTCCTTTGATTTACTACCAAAGTTTCTTAGAGCATCTGAGAAAGGATTATTACTCGCAAGGTCGGTCTGTAAAAAACTCGTTTAGTCATCATATGATAAAATGTACTTAATACGTAACATAATCTATGATAGTGTTTAGCTCACTTTGGAAGGAGTAAATCTAAAACCTGCATCCAAATCTGCAAACATGAAAAATGTACATTCAAATAAACAAAACAATAAAAATATACACTATGGCTCCAAAGTAGACACTATGGCTCCAAACAATAAAAATGCATGAGCACTTCATACCAACAGAGCATTTTACTCTTTTGCAGCATTTCTCCAAAGTGGACGCAATGGCTCCTCTTTTCATAAATGGTATTGAATCCTACATACACATATTTGTTGGTTATATTCTAGTTTTCAGGAACATTCATAGAACTTCCATGTCCTCCACACCATAATTAACATGAAAATTGTGTGAGTAGAATACTAACCCAACAGACTTCTGGAAGTAGACAACCAAGTCTTCTTATTGAAACACGACCAAAAGTCTTGAAGCTTTCAGAAACTTTTTCTCCTTCCTTTTCTAATGTGTCCAAAATATTCTCAATGCTTTCCTTTCCCTGCAGAGATTCTAAAGTGTTTAGTTCAAGAAGGTAACCAAAATGTGGTGTTTACTTCTCAATATAAAGAATTTCAAACCTGGATGACTGGAAAATAAACAAACTTGAGGCGAGCGTTTGCCACTTGGGACATTTCTGTAAAACAAATATATAGTCAGACAAGCCGGTCTGGAGGGTAAGCCACATAGGCGGTTGGCTAAGGCATCCAGCAATTTAAGAGCATTTTTTATAGGTAAAAATATGTTTAGTCATATTTAAGATAAACAAAATTTTATCTAGCGCATCCAAATTAATTGTGAATAATTGAACCGACAGAATCCAATTAAAGATTTTTACTTTTTACCTTTTCTTTTCCCATCGGTAAGAATGAATCTAATCTCAAATGAAAATTCTTCACAGTTAGAGTTTATGATGGTAACATCAACCTCTCCACCTTCTTGCTCAGCTAAGTCTTCCACATTGTCCTGGAAAAGTGTAAGATGACCATAACCTATTATAAACAAGAATACTCGAAGAAGTTTTATATTTTAGAATGAAAATATCAAACCCTAAAACAAAATTATTTAGCTACTTATGAGAAAGACAATAGATAGTAGCCAATGATAATGTTAATTAACAAACCTGAATCTCTACAAGCCTTTCAGTTCTCCCAGTTTCAGAGAGTTCGTCATGTAGAGTCAATGATCTTTTTTCTGATCCCCTGAAGCTCATCTGAAATGAATCATCATGAAACAACAAAAGAGAGATGATCTTTTTTAAGGTTTAGTAGTCCATCAATCAAGCTTTGATTTAGAGAAAAGCTTTCGTCTTGTTGTTCTCAAAAACAAAACAGAAAGAGAACGAGAGAGTTACCTTAGGTTTGACAAATGGTTACTAGGAATCAAAATCTCTAAGAGAAATGAGTAAATCAGAACGAAGATAAACCAAATATCAAAATCCAAACTTTAGAAAAAACATAAACTTTTGTCTAGGAAACACTAAAGCAATGAATATAAATTATTTGACTTTTTTTGATTGAGCAAAGCTATAAATGGTTATATATCTTAATGTTTGACCAGTATATATTTTGTTATTTAAAATTTAGATTTTGTTTTGGAATAAGCAAAATTTTAAATATCTTAATGTTTGACCAGTATATATTTTGTTATGTAAAATTTAGATTTTGTTTTGGAATAAGCAAAAAATTTAAAATATCTTAATGTGTGACCAGTATATAATTTTTTTTTGTCGACTACCGGTATATAATTGTTATGTAAAATTTAGATTTTGTTTTCGAATAAACAAACTTAAAAATGGTTATATACCTTTATGTTTTTGAGTAAATAAAGTTAAATATGGTTATATATATTGAACAAAATATATTTTGTTTTGTGATTATTTGTTTTTAGTAAATTAAAATGGTAATATATCTGACTAAAAATATTTTCTTTTCTACAAAAGTAGAATCCAGTTGTTAACATTGATTTGTAAATTCTAATGGTTTTTAGTGAATGAATGGTATGTATACATCTAAAAGTTTAAAGATACTATAGTGAAATATTTGAAACAATATATGGCTAGATTTTACACACATTCAAAACAAAGTATTTTAACATTTTTAATTAAGTGAATTTAATTTTTAATTTTTTTTTGATAACTCAGGTAATCCGCTCAATTAGGAGCTTAGGGTGGCAAGCTCATGTTGTAAACCAGCTCATCATCCTCCAACACCAACTAATCCTGCGATTCAGAAGATCATGTGAAACCTCTTATGGCCAAACGATTTAAATGTGGCAAATTCTGTAACCAGGTGGAGTCGATCTATGGCCTCGACCAACATGGAAACTCTCACCTAGCACATCCCACTACCATCGCTTGGTTTAAGTTTTATTTTTTCCAATTTGGTTTAATTAAGAATATCCTGAAACTTTATTTATTTTATATTTGACATGAAAATTAGTATTTTTATGTTTCGTTGTTTGTTTGGACGAATCTTTTGTCTCGTAAGCTTTTTCTTATTTTTCAACAAATACTTGAGAAAAATCCTAGTCTCTGTCTATTTATACACCTAGCCGTTTTAAACGTTGAATCACGTCTGGCACATTACTTTAAACAAAATGTTAACTAATTCCCATTCAATCTCCCAAGCATCATTACAAAAAAAGTCATATTCTTGTCATGGCAATGACCGCGATAACAATTCCAGCGACTAGGTTTTTCAAAAACCAAGAAGAGGAGTAGTGTTGGTATGAGTTGTAAATATTTAAATGTTCTTAACATTCTATAAATTAATAATATTGAACCTCAGAACCTCCCTCTTCAGTTTTGCACCCAGAAAAGGCACCAGGCCTAGACGGGATGACAGCGTTGTTCTACCAAAAATGCTGGGAGGTCGTTAAAAAAAGATCTGGTGAAGATGGTGCAACGATTCTTTGAAGATGGCAAAATTGATGCGAGGATAAATCACACCAATATGTCTCATCCCCAAAAACGAAAGACCCACAGAGATGCAGGAATTCAGGCCAATAAGCCTGTGTAATGTGAGCTACAAGTTGATATCTAAAATACTGTGCATGCGTTTGAAGAAAATCCTTCCGAGTGTGATATCAGAAACCCAATCGGCTGATAATATATTGATCGCACAGAAAAATTTTCATGCGCTGAGAACGCAGTCAACACAGAGGAAGAACTTCATGGCAATAAAAACAGACATGAGTAAAGCATATGACAGAGTCGAATGGGTTTTCCTGGAAAATCTACTTCTCAAGATGGGTTCGCCCCTCTTTGGGTAAACTGGATTATGACCTGCTGTAACATCCCAGATTCTGGTATATGGTGGGTGCATGAGAACAGGCTTAAGACATTTGATTTAGTTACCTATGTCACCAAAAGCGCAGTTATCTTTTCGGTCAACCTCTCCTTCAGAACTCGAACTCTGCAGTTAAGC